>BPLR01016726.1:0-117392 GCA_021605095.1 Caerostris extrusa
AGATAAGAGCAGCCACGTAGCACTGAAGTACCCGGTCTTATAAAAAAAAAAACTATAAATACATACCCTAACTTTTCGGAAAATTATATAACTATATGAAGCCGCAAATTATATGCTAAGAAACATTAATTAGAATTCCGGGTAATATAAAATAGTAGTTAAAAAAAAAGGATAATCTCACATACCACAGAATTCATACCCAGAATATAAAAATGTGATTAATATTATTTATGAAGCTATCTATCTTTTCCTGAGAAATTTTCATCAAAGTTATTAGTCAATCAAAATTATTAGTCAAATTTATTAGTATCGATTATCAATATAAACTTGATATTAATCCTTTAGATTGTATCTGTAGATAACATGGACAGTTATTGCGCAAAAAGGGGCCAGGGTCGAATCCAGGTTCCACTGAAGAGTCCATTTGAAGTCACTGCTTTCAGAAATGAGGATACTCGATGGAGATTGTGGCAAAGCAGCGTCCAGCATAAAAAATCGTATAATTTAGGGAATGTTTTCGAGTTTTATATCGTACGACACGCAAATGCCCCCTAAACCCGAGTGCTCTATATGCCGACATGCATTAACCCCAAAAAATTTCCTTGGAAGCAATAACCTACCTCTTTCGTTGGTGGGTTGTTTGTAGAACATGAGGAACTTATACATAAAGGAAACATAAAAAATAAAATCGTAACAAAAAATAAAATCGAAAAAAAAAAGGAAAAGAAAAAAAGAAAACAAAAAAAAGAAAATCGTAAATCTGTAAAGCGTCCAGCATAAAAAATTAGGTAACTTAGGGAATGTTTTCGTGTTTCTATTTACGTTCTAAATGCCCTAAACCCCAAGTGCTCTATATGCCCGACATGCATTAACCCCAAAAATTTCCTTGGAAGCAATAACCTACCTCTTTCATTGGTGGGCTGTTTGTAGAACATGAGGAACTTATACATAAAGAAAACATAAAAATAAAATCGTAACAAAAAATAAAATCGAAAAAAAATAATAAAAGAAACAAGAAAACAAAAAAATAAAAATCGTAAATCTGTAAAGCGTCCAGCATAAAAAATCAGGTAACTTAGGGAATGTTTTTCGAGTTTCTATCGTACGACACCAAATGCCCCTAAACCCAAGTGCTCTATATGCCCGACATGCATTAACCCCAAAAATTTCCTTGGAAGCAATAACCTACCTCTTTCGTTGGTGGGTTGTTTGTAGAACATGAGGAACTTATACATAAAGAAAACATAAAACTCACTGGTGTTAAAAAAAAAAAAAAGCGCTGTGCAGGGTCCGTTAGGTGGGACCTACAGTTTAAAAAGTGGATTAACGTTTAATCACGTTAAACTGTAAAACAGAGTCCTAATTAGCCTAAAGTGTGCACGAAATGACCGTAGAGCGACAAACTAAACCATTATTGATCCATATTAAGCAACAAATGTTTTGGCTATTGTTTTTTAATTCATTATTTTTTTTATAATACTTTTTTATTATAGCCATCAATAATATTATTCAATAAACAAATATAGTGCTTACTTTTAATGAGGATCTCAGATTTGGGGATAATTTGAAGACGATTACAGAGCCCCTAGGAAAGGGAAAAAAAAAGTTTATTTAACAAACGCATATCTACATATGAAATATATTTTTATATCTTTAAAAAAAATTTCTTTACACCTTTTATTCATGAACATTTTTAAAGTTCAGATACACTAACAGTTTCAAAAATATTTATTTAAGCAAAAATTCATCATTTAAATTTATTAATTAAATTTAAATCATGGGTTTTAAATTTAATTTAAATCACGATAAATTTGTTTAAAATAATCAATTTTGTTTAAATTTAAATCATGGGTCCCCCCCCTCCTTCATTTCTGCAAACGTTGGTCAAAGACATGCATTTCCAATTACAAAAATATTTCAAATGAGGTTAGTGTTCATGATTTTATATTTAAAAAATTAATATAAGTGAAAGTACAAAACTTAACTTTTATACAGTCATCTGGTCCCTATAGTAATATTTAATATACGCTTATCCTAACAAATGTAACACAAAAAGTTTCACTTTCATGTTACATTTATTGACAAATATTTCATGTCAAAGTTTTAGGATTATTTCAGTCTCCATTGAATGGTCGGTTATAAAATTAATCTGAATATGAACTAAATACATGAATATGAATTAAATACTAAATATAAATTATTATTAATTTGAATCTAAATTGAAATCAGAGTAAAACGCCCCTTTAAGGATAAAAAAAAGGAGTTCTCCGACCAGAAACGATGGGTGCATCTATAGTAAAGATGCACCCATCGTTCTAACTACCTAATTATATTAATCTACTATTGTGCCCCAAAAGTAAGAACAATTTTTATTTTTTTTTTTTTCAAAAACTCTTTATTTATTCTTCCAAATTTATTTGGACACAATGCTTATGCCAACTTTTTTTTTTTTCCAATCCTCAATGCAGGCTAAAAAGTCATTGGCAGGGATGACCTTCAAAGCGCGAGGCGATTCACGTTGAGTCTCTTCCATCGACTCAAAACGGTGTCCTCGGAGTGGTCTTTTGAGTTTAGGGAACAGCCAAAATGGAATGGCCAGTTTGAGACCCAAAATGGAATTAACCGATCCTTTGAAATTTCAATATCATCAGCAAGGTCTTTAATTGTAAATCGATGGTTTGCAAGCTCCAAATCTTTAATTTTTTGGACGTGAGCTTCGTCGGTTGAGGTGGATGGTAGACCAGAGGGCTCTTCGTCTTCAACGCGTTCTCTGCCTTCTTTGAACTATTTATTCCACTTGTAAACATTTCTTTCCGATAAAGGAATGCTCACCGAATGCCTACTGCAACATTCTATACGTTTTCCTCAAACAAAATTTAATGCAAGTTCTTAGCTCAATTAATTCAGACATTTCAAAAATCGCCGGAATCAATTTTAGCGTCTCACAAAGCCAAGCGTAACTCAAACACTAATGAATATTTTGACGTCACATTTCATACAGATATCAAGGACTGTGCCAGGAAACCTAAAAAAAGAAAAAAAAAATTGAAATACCATAAGCCCCGGGAATTTTAAATTGAAAATGGGTCTTACTTTTTGGACACAGTAGTATATTAATTATAACTAATCTAACCGATGAACAAAATAGCGTCGCAGATTGGTGGAAATTTTTAGATTTTCTCCCATACGACGTGCAAATGCAAGTACTCATTATCTTCTTTGTTCGTGGTATTTCCCTCCCGACCCTATAAAAATGATAAACGAAATAATTCGATTTTCTTTCTGTTTTCGCAAGAATCAATCTAAAGAGATAGATATATATCTCTAGAACTTCGTAACTATGAATATTTCAAATTCAGCAAGCTTTCTACTCGCCTGTCGTCTCCCACCAAGATGACAGGCTTGGCAGGTGGAAAGCCAGCCTGGTCAGAGTGATGTTCTGTTTCGCAGTGTAACACGTGAAAGTGCCGATGGGGTCCACTTTTTGTCCACAGCCAGGTCAAACACGCTCACCTGCATTGCAAAAAAGAGATATTCTGTATTAATTTCAAAAATATTATCAAATTAATTGTAGAAATAAATTCATGTAATATAGGTTATCTCAAATACATGTCGATTTATAATTGATAATACGTTAAATCTGAGTAAATCTAAGCTTAACCCTTTAAAATATCTAAATGTGACCATTTTCTCTCTTATACAATTTAGTGTTTTGTGGTTTTCTTATTGTTTACCATACGGTCTGTTTAATTTTTCTTCGGACACAATTTTTAATTTCTTGTTTCATTCTTTCAAAATTAATTTTGAAGCATTAAAGAATCATAAATGCCAGTAAAAAATAAGAAATAGCAATTAAGATTGGATAGTAATTGTACGATATGAAATTCGTACTTATTTTATAACCATCGGTTGTGTTAAATTTTTAATCATCCGTTTAAAAGCAGAAATCGATTACATGAGACAGATGGTCCAAGAAGATCTCAAGTCCATAAATTAAGGATAATGAAGTTCAGGCAAAGAAAGAGACAGAAGTAAAACAAATTTGACTTATTTGTAAAGTCTATTTATTAAACAAAAGGTAAAGAGCAAAAAAGATGCTATATGTTTGACATAATTAATAAATATTGCGATTTTTACTCCCTGGAGCAAATTTCAAAAATGAACCTATTTACAAAAAACAGTATAACAAGGTTAGTATGATGGTTAATATAGAGTATGTCACCCGGACGATACAATACAGGCCTTACAACGCCTAGGCATGCTGAGTATCAAATTATCAATCTGATCTTGGGGAATATTACACCACTCATCAAGCAATGCCTCCGAAGTTCCGGTTGACAGGTGGGAGGGAGTTGACGGGCTGCAATTCGTCGGCCAAGCATATCCCACACATGCTCTATTGGATTCAAGTCCGGTGAGTATGCTGGCCAATCCATACGGGTGATATCCTCCAATTGAAGGCATTCGTCTACAATGTTTGCACGGTGAGGAAGGGCGTTGTCATCTATAAACAAAAATTCAGCACCCATAGCGCCCCGAAACAAACGTACATGTTGTTCCAGAATGACATCCCGATAGATGTGGCCTGTCATCGTCACACTCTGAACATGCAGGTCAGTTCTGGAACCAAGAATAATTCCTCCCCAAACGAGCCATCCTGCACCACCGTAACGGTGTCGTTCAATGGTGTTCTCTTGGTGGTAACGGGTACCTGGCGCTCTCCATATGAAAGTCCGGCGAGAATCAGACTGCAAACGAAACCTGGACTCGTCGGAAAACATCACACCAGACCACTGTTGCGGTGTCCACAATGCATGCTCTCTACTCCAGGTTAATCGCAGGCGACAGTGAGTTGCAGTAAATGGAACACATCTGACAGGCCTACGAGCATATAGACCAATGTGCCCTAAGCGTCTGTACACGGTCTGCCATGAAACTGTCGTACCGGTAGCTGAAGAGAGCTGACGAGACAGGTCTGATGCTGTGCTCCGTCTGTTTCTTTTGGAAGTAACTACTAAATACCGGTCCTCATTCGGCGTTGTAACTCGGGGGCGACCTGTGCTGTAACATCTACTCACATTACCATCATCTTGGAATCGTTGCCAAAGCCTGGAGATGACACTCTGGGCGATTCCAAGTTCCTCGGATACTTCCAGCTGGGTACGTCCACATTCCAGTCGTCCGGTAATTCTACCACGTAAAAAATCATCCAAATGCTTCCTTTGTGCCATAACTATGCGGTTATTGCACTGAAAGGCTTTTAAAGCGCTTGTGAACAATTTTATTTCTTTGCCACCATTCCTTATATACCCCTCTCTTACACTCTCGTCATTGTGACGTACTATCCCGCGCCATCTGGTGGTTTCCTGTAATTTGCATATTCTCCTTCAAGATGTGTGATAATTCTACAGGTGAAATTTTTATTTTAGAGTTCAATTTCTGTGTGATTCTGAATTATCCTTAATTTATGGACATGAATATACCTAAAGGGGAGGTTTAAATTTATACAGATGGCAGCAAGAATGACAAGAAGATACCACTACTATTCTAGTAGAGGTATCTTCATTAGGGATTCCTAGTGTACATTTAGACCTAAAAATAGAAATTCTAATTTCTGCTCTGTGTTCAGATCCGAAACCAATCGCTATCGAGATAGATCTGAACTACGTTGAGAATAGTGTTGAGCCTGATTTTGTGGATAGATGAATTATTACTGACAGCCGATCCTCAGTTCAACATCTACACTGGTGTGCAAAACTTAAGCAACGGGTGGGGTTTTGCAATAACTCCACGAGAAATCATCTCAGAGACATGTCAATCAGAAATGAAAAAGATGATTTGCATATTATGTACGTAAGGATGACGAAAGCATCGGCGCTGAAAAAGGAATACAATGCATACGGTATGGAATCAAACAAAAACAAGCTTTATTGAACGCATAATATCGTGATTTATGATTGTCTATCCAAGAGAAAGAACAACAAGCAGGTGTTGCTTAATATGGGATATGCCCGCCCCTCACTGCAATGGTTGCTTCGCACCGTCTCCGCATACTCAGAACCAGCTGGTGCAACATTTCTTGCGGTAAGAGTGCCCATTCCTCAATCAGCATCTGTTTGAGTTGTTGGGTGTTCTCCGGAGGATGTAAGCGTGCTGCAATGCGTCTCCCCAAAGAATCCCACACATGTTCGATGGGATTTAAATCTGGGGAGTACGCTGGCCAATATATTCGAGTGATATCTTCACTTTCCAGTAGCTCCTCAACAGCAAGAGTCCGATGTGGCCCTCCATTGTCATTTAAAAATGAAGTCTGGGTCAATGGCATCTCAGAACAGACCACATGTACCTCCTCACAATAGCGATCCCCGGTTACAGACCCTCTGTCGAAAACGTGGAGCTCAATTCGCCCGTTCAGCAAAAATGCCTCCCCAGACAAGAACTCCAGAACCACCATAACGGTGTCGTTCCTTGGGGTTACTGGGATAAAACCGGGTACCGACCTCTCTCCAAATCAAAAAGGCGTCGAGAATCGCTTCTGGTATAGAACCGACTCTCATCCGTAAAGAGGACACGACTCCATTGATCAGTTGTCCAGTTTTTGAGTTCTCTGCACCACTGTAAACGGTGGCGTCGGTGGCCAACTTTCAACGGGAGGCAGCATTCAGGACGGCGGGCGAATAGACCCACTTTGTGAAGGCGTCTGGCCACAGTAAACCGCGACACTTGTCGCCCCGTTGCTGTACAGAGTTGCTGAGCAATGGCGCTTGCTGACTGCTGTCAGCCTGTTTTTTCCTGCAGGACGGTCATCGGTCATCCCCTGCAGTTGTTTTCCTCGGGTGGCCACCACCAACCTTTCTAACAGCTGTACCTGTGGTTTGGAACGCTTTCAAGTGCGCGAAACGACACTTTTGTTGATTCCGAACTCTGCAGCTACACTGGTGACAGTACGCTGCTCCACCAGCTTTCCGATCATTCTTCCACGTGTGAAGTCGTTCAGGTGATTCTTCTAGCCATATTTCACGAACTGACTCACTGGCACTTGCAGGAATATGTTGAATTGCGTCTCCGTCCTTCCTTTTATTCTACTGTTGAGTTGCGTGCTCCGACATCACGCGTTTTGCGTACGCTCACGTCGCCTCCGACGTTTCGTTCTTGATATTTGCATACGCATGACGTTTCTACTGACTTACGTGTTCATTGTACTGATCTCCAGACCTCCTTTTCTGCAATTTCATGGCTATCTGCTAAATTTTTACATTGTTGCTTAAGTTTTGCACACCAGTGTAAGTAACTGGACAAAAGTTGGTAACAGGGTTGGCATTTCCATCCTGAAATTGCTTTCTTGACTTTCAGTTAATTCGGAGGTGCACATCCAATGGATTCGTTCACATGTCGGCATTAGTGACAACGAGATTTGCGGATTCTCTATCAAAGTTTGCTTCTTCGGAGAATTGCCAATCAGATAATCTGCACACTTACAGTGCGGTGTTCTGTGAGTTCGGAAAGACAATTAAGGATCTCTGGAATGTCCCTCCAGCACATGACAGGTACTCGAGAGATCTTCCTGGAGGTGCCCTGCGTTTGGGAAGCATAGGACTTACATTGTTTTGGGACCTGCACCAAGTGCAGGATTGTTCAAGCATCGCCGTTCTTATTTTAATCTTGATTTTACATTCTTAAGGTTTTTCTGAACCTCTTCTATTTAGAGATTTATGGACTTTCAGATTTGGTCTAATAGCTAGACCCTATCGGGGATCAGAAATAACAACAGCTGCTAATAAGATATGGGCGGCACAAAGCAGTTTTTAAAGAATAAAGTTAATAGCTATTGTGATATTTTTTTCATATAATTTTTTATACTAAGTAATTAAATCACTTTTATTCAAATTAAAATACCTCTCTCGCCATTACACCGCCCTTTTTGAATCCGTCCGGCTTGTCTACGTACTAATTTTCAACACTATCTGTGTCAAATTATTACTTGCCAAATGTTTAAGTAATATTGCATCTAATTTACTGAAATATGTTTCAAGTTACAGATACAGACCTATCAACAACCAAGATTATATCAATAACCAAGAGAAGGAAGCTATACCTTAAACGGAATCATGCCAAATGACATTTTCGGCTCACAATACTTCATTAATTAATGGTGGATTTCTATAGAATATTCCATAATTTAGATTTACAAGTATAATTTTACATAGCTCAAAAAAAAAAAAAAAAAAAAAAAAAAAAAAAAAAAAAAAAAAAAAAAATTAATTGTAAACTGACCTTTCTTGAATAAATAGGGTTTTTTTCAATTCCTTCTATTAGGTCAACTCTCCCTATATATGTCTTGTTCAAATTTTCAATCGTTTATAAAATACTTTTTGATTCATCCACTCAAGTTCAAACACATTTTTTTGAACTTGTAGTGGATGACACTGGATGTTAATACAGTTTTTTTAAATATTAATTCAATAATTAAATTTAATTAATTAATTATATATTTTTTTATTTAAGTTGCATATATCTATCAATAGATGGCGCCAGATAAACTTAAAAAAAAAATGAAGGAAAATTATTTATAAAGGACTTTCTGCAATACAGTGGAAAAAAAGTAGGAATTGACTTAAATTTTTTTATATATTACTTGTTTTAAGTTTATTTGGCGCCATCTATTGGTAGATATATGCAACTTAAATCTAAAAAAAACTAAAATTAATTAATTAAATTTAATTTAATTACTGAATTAATATTTGAAAAAACTGTATTAACATCAAGTGCCATCCACTACAAGTTAAAAAAAAAAAATGTACTTGAACTTGAGTGGATAAATAAAAAGTATTTTATGAACAATTGAAAATTTGAACAATATATATCTTGTTCAATTATAGGGAGAGTGTGAGCTAATAGAAGGAATTGAAAAAAAAGGAACGCATTAACTGTAAACTGACTTTTCTTGAATAAATAGGGTTTTTTTTTATCATTTATACATAAACTTAGAAAAGAAGTACTTTAACATTTCAATCAAATTTAATTTTTGCAATAAATATTGTATTTTTAACTGACTATTTTTTTAGTATTACGATAAATTAGCTATAAACGAAAATTATTGTATTTAATAAGTAAAACAAAAACTTTTCCCGGCTGGCCAAAGTTGGTGAAAAATTGCAAAGAGTTGTGAAATACTCACCACTGAGTTTCTCGATATAGCTGCAATAAGTGTGGAAGAGAAAGGGGCCCAACATACGTCCATCACCTCATTTTCGAAAAAGATTTCGAAAATTGATTGGCTAATTTAAAAAAAATGAAAAATTGTAAATTACTTCCACTGGCAATTTAAAATATCATTAGAAATGCGATGCAAGTCTATAATAATCTTCAGAGATTTTCTTTACTGAATGGAAACGGAAGTACCTGTTTCGGAGTACCAATGGGGTAAATATACCCCGAAAATCTCCACATAATCATTAATATAGTTATATAAATTTACATGGGCCTGAATGGCCGAGTGGCTAGCGCTCTGGCGCTCGGTACCACAGGTTTTGGGTTCGAGTCCCGGCGGTGCCGTGGATATTTGTAGTGGTTCGGAATCTATGTTAAACCGTAGGTCCCGGTCTATCAGGATCGTAGAGCGTTGCGGGGGCATTGTTACTCCACGTCCGTGGCTTATCTTCAAGTTGCACGCGCTTCCTGGGTAATGCAAAGTGAGTAACGTCTGTGCAGCGCTTGCCACAAGGCATCCAAGACCAAGCTGTCTAAGTGTTTGCCAGCTGCATTAGAAAGAAAGTTAAATTTACATTATTGAAATTACATCGTAAATTTAGATGAAAAAAAAAATTGTAAAAAAAATAAACTTACGCGATTAAGTTAAAAGAAAGAAGTAAGTTAAGTTACTCAGGTACAATTAGGAGTCCGTAACACGTTTCCCCGCGGACAGTCAGTGTATTAATGAAAAAAAAAATTAAAGAATTTAAAACAAATGCATTAGAAATGAAAACATTAACTTCTTAAGAATTTTAGATGGCATTTGCAAAAAAATTACGATAGCCAGTATTTGTGTTAGTTCTGCACATTGTAGCAATAAATGAAAATTTAAGGAGCCAAATAGACACTTCAGATTTGCTATTTTGGTCATTTTGAGTTCCACGAATTCTTTTTAGACGTGGGAAGAACTTGAACGTCGCATCGTAGATAGCTCTAGGTCTTTTTCTAGAGCTACTGACACCAGGATCGTAAACAGGAATTGTGCGAATAGCTTCATTGCGAATCTGAGGGCATTTATCATGAAAAATTTTGAGATTTTGAATATGTAATCCATTATCGAATTAAGATCAAGATCTTTATGGATTTGTTTCCGTCTAACAAACCACGGAGCATTAACTATACTGGCTACCTGTCTGTTCTGGAAACCTTGCAACTTTTGGAGATTTTTTCAATGAAGTGGAAGCCCAGACAACCATAGATGAGAATGGGTCGAAGAATCGACTTATAGAGCAGAAGCTTATGTCTGATTTTTTACTGGACTTATTTAGTATACAATTATTACTATTATTATTATAGGAATCTAACAACATAAGTTTATAATATCATTAGTAATGGTATGTATTGTGTTAAAATTAACAATTGCATTAAGATGCTATAGAACCTTAAGGACTTGTATTAATAGTATTGGGAGCCTAATGGCCGAGTCGTGACGGTGCCATAGATGCTTATAGTGGTTCTACTTTAAACAGTAGGTCCCAATCTAACATGACAGTAGAGCGTTGGGTGTAGGACTGACAACCTTACCCCCGAAAAGAAACCATCTCCTGTCTCAAAATCTGGCAGTAGGCAGACGGCCATGGTCCAACATGAACTGTAGTGCCAGGGAGTTAGTTATTATTAGTATTGCTTCGTGAAAAATACATGGATTAAAAAAAATTTTAAAAAAGGCATAAAAAATTAAAAATAGATAGGCGTTGCGGACATTTTCATTCGGCATCGGGATTCAGCTACATACTAAGCACTCTTGGTTCAGTTACTCAAAACGCATTAGGATGCTCTAGTCTGAACAAAATTATTAAAAAGTTAAGAAAACCTATAGTCTTGATGTATAGCAACGAAATTGTTAAATTTTATTATCATCTAAAGCCTGCGTGCAGGCTTGAGAACCAACTTCGAAAGACTTCGACTTACCCCTTGAGGCCTGTAAAATTAAGCCTGATTAATTTTTTGCTGGAAATAAGCAATTGGCTATCATTTGATAAATCGTAAATATTTGGAAGCGAAAAAAAAAAAAAAAGACAAATCAGTCTGGGTTCTGGCTCTCGGTACCACAGGTTTCGGGTTCGATTCCCAGCGGTGCCATGGATGTTTGTAGTGGTTCGGAATCGACTATAAACCGTAGGTCCCGGTCTAATAGGATCGTAGAGCGTTGTGGGGGTAGTGTTACTCGCGTCCGTGGTCTATCTTCAAAGCTACACGTGCCCCTTGGGTAGTGCTAAATAAGTAACAGCGGTGCAGCCCTTGCTTATGGCATAAAGATTAACTGTCTCTGTATTGCCAGTTGCATTAAAACAACAACATAATCCATAAACTACTGTAAAAGTGAGATGGCAATGTATAGATTACCGTTCTTTGTGGTCCCAAATCTGAAGGGTATAGTCATTGCTGCACGATAGGAAGACTCGTGGATGCAGGTAATTCCATTGGATGAAGGTGACTTTGTCCTTGTGATCCTCATAGGTGGCGTTGCAGACTTTGTCATCAAAGGACCCTCTGTGGATGAGCCCTGTCTCTGTGCCCACCAGGAACAGCTCGCTGTCGTGGGGTTCAGAGAAAGAGTTGTCATACTGCCTGAAAAAGAATAAATCTGTAGGAATCATATTTTTTTTTAGCCAAAGAATCTAATGAAAATGATTTAATTTTAGAAGCTAGGCTTTAAATTAAAAATTGGTTTAAAAATTTTTTAAGATGTTGTAAAAAGTAAAAATGTTGCCATACAAGTATGATATAAATTTCAGTTTTTATTTAAATTAAATATTGAAATAAGGTATAAAGTTGATCTATTCATGGACTGCCAGAGATTAAAGGAAAAGAAAATATTTCAGACAATTTGTCTTTTAATAAAGAACCTTATTCAAGAATTAGAACCTTCATAAATTTTTTTTTAACTAGTATACGATAAATTTCAACTTGATATTATTATTATTATTATTATTATTATTATTGTTGTTGTTTTATTATTATTGTTATTATTGTTATTTGAGGTGGAATCTATCGGGAAACCTTAATAGATAACTCATTGGTCTTCCAATTAAGGAATTTTTGTATTTTATTTCGAAAATCGATAGTTCGCGCGTTCATTGAAAATAGTGATGGCAAAATATTGGTGCAGTTTAGCAGGCTTCATGTGGTTCAACCTGGGTAAGATGAATTTGCAATTTCAGTGTCAAATGACCACAGGTAAAATTACCTTTTCCTGTAAAAATAATATCTTCAGGGGTTTTTGCATTAAAAATGTTACCTTAACTGTGATTTGCAATATTCGTTCCCCTTCTTACAACAATTTTTTTAAAAATATTTTCTTCTCTAATCTTAAGATATTTTGAATTCCGTTTGATCCCTTTTATTGTTGTGTTGTGACTAATCCTCAGGGTCGGGCAACGCGGGATGGACATTGAGGATTAATTGATGGGGAATTACGGATTAATTTATGATTATGACACTAATTATTATTAGTTGATATTATTATTATTAGTTGATAACACTAGTTATTATTAGTTGATTGATGATTGCGAAATATACAGGATGAGGTCCATGAGTAGACTACTCATGGATGGTAGGAAAAGTGGGCAACCTCTGTTATGATGGAGCACCCGTAGGTAGTAGGATTCGAGTTGCTGAAGAAGGAGGGCAGTACCATCCTGGTAGACTTTTAGGAAACTACCCCGGATTTTACATATTGTATGAGGGAGAAAACCTCAAAAACTCCCTCCAGGTAGTCTGACTCATGAGGCAAGATGCTGAACATCCCAAACGCCATAATGCCTCTTCGTTTTTGAAACAGTGTCTACTATAATGCCGCCAGTGGATTTTAACCTCAGCTCTAAAGCCGACTAGTGGTGCACGTGCCACTGAGCCACCTACCACTACCAAAGAACCAAATATCCCTCCTATCCCATTTTTTATTATTTTTCAGATTATAAATAAAGCATTGCTTTAAGGAAAGCGTATATGAAATAATATTTATTCTTTTATAAAATATTTGAAGATCATGTCTGAAATTAACAACCAATAATAAAGTTAAATTTTTGGAAAAACTTAACATTTCCATTTTTAACAGAAAATATTTATTAATTTGATATCCATAATTTGAAAAAACATCGATTGCTAAAAAGTGAACCCTTGAATTAGTCAAGAAAATTATTAAATGTATAAGTAATAAAAACTTATTTTAATTTAAACTTTAAAATTTGAACCTTCACTTAACACCAATCAAATTTTTATTAAAAATGAAAATTAAATTTAAAAATTTGCAAGTAAAATTTTAAGAAAAAAAAATTATTATTTACAACAAAGGCGGCTTCAGAATAGACTTTTTTTTTTTTTAAGGCCAGTAAGCATTCAAAATTTATAAAATTAAACGAAACTCTCCTTACTGTTTAATCCGAGGTTTTCGCCGACTTTTGCAGAAGGTTCCAGATGCATCTCCAATCCTTTCGGGGGAGGATTTATAGGAAAATCTCTTACTCGAAGCGTTGTCACGACATCCACAGGAAATAGATTATCCTATGTATGTACATTCAGAATATTGTAAATAATTCCTATCTATATTGTTCAAAATTATGTAAATAATTCCTATTTATATTGCCCAAAATAATGTTGACGAAATGAAAAGCTACAATTATTATCTAGAAACGTGGTTGAGGGCATTATTATGAGTACGTAATATGAACAAACGAGCCTGCTTCAATAGAGTCATTGGATTCTTAGTTACTGTGCATATTTTTACGAACTCACTGATTTGCATCGCATTTATGATACTATTGTGCGCTGCGTACAAAAAGCTGCTCGACTATATAATAGACATTACAGCTAACGAGTGCTTGACGGATCAATGTTTTCCACTTCATACGATTGTGCGTGTTATCGAAGGTCACTTTGGGCATTATAAAGCCGTAGATTAGAAAGGTTTCCTTTAACTGTTATTCACATCTTGGCTTAAGAAGACAAATTGCTAATGAAGAATAAATACCATAATAAATCGAGTCGTATATGTGTACAGATATTAAAATATAATGCTAAATTCATTTTTTAAATATTTTTAGTGAGTCAACAATATGCAGACATTGAGACTTCGTGATTACAGCAAAACGCATTGATTATATACAGAATAATATGTATTTTATTGCATTTTTTGTAACTGTATTTCTTATATCCTTGATAACTTGTTTTCGCACTTTGTTTGTACAATGTTTCTGCTTAGGATTTGTTTCTGCAATGTTCGTGTTTTACCTTTTGTTCCAAGTAAACGTTTGAAGATATTCAGTTTCCGCGCTGTAGACAATACGCGCATAGAAACCGAGATTAATGTTGAAAAATGTTTCCAATTTTTGTTTACATGAAGCTAAATTGAAAACAAATAAATAAAATGTAAAATTGAATTTTTACATATTTGTCTTACAAATTGATCGACAAAATAAGTACACATTCTCTTTCTCTTTTACATTTAAAAAAAAAAAGAGTGTATATATATATATATATATAGTGACACAAGCATTGCATGACATTATCATATCAATATTTATACTTTTCCTCAACCGTAGTATATTTTATCATTATGCGACCAAGTAATTATTTATTTTTGTATTACTATATTCAGAATTGCAAAAGGAAATAAGTAATTTAACTAATATACTACAGTGCCCAAAAGTAAGACCAATTATTTTTTTTTTCTTCCAAAAAATCTTTATTTATTCTTTCAAATTTATTTCATCGCCTTCAAAGTAATCCCCTCGG
This sequence comes from Caerostris extrusa, assembly GCA_021605095.1. NCBI lineage: Eukaryota > Metazoa > Arthropoda > Arachnida > Araneae > Araneidae > Caerostris > Caerostris extrusa. The sequence continues at coordinate 14,989 of BPLR01016726.1, forward strand.
ACACAATGCACTTATGCCAACTTTTTCCAATCCTCAGTGCATGCTAAGAAGTCATCGGCAGGGATGGCCTTCAAAGCGCCCGGCGATTCACGTTGAATCTCTTCAATCGACTCAAAACGGTGTACCCGGAGTGGTCTTTTGAGTTTAGGGAACAGCCAGAAGTCACACGGTGGGAATATGTTGGTTGTGGAACGATATGGGTTTCACTTTTGGCGAAAAAGTCATGAAGAATCAATGCAGTGTGAGCTGGCGCATTCAGTGTTTCAGGTACTAATCGAGATTTGACGCGTCGAGAAGACCCAAAATGCAATTGACAGATCCTTTTTGAAATTCCAACATCATGAGCAAGACGGTTTGCAAGTAGATCCAAGGAGGACGGATTCAAGTAGTAATCCAATGGAGCAATATCTGGGTGAATATGGCGGATGGAGTGAAACGTTCCAAATCTTTAATTTTTTTGGACGAGCTTCGTCGGTTGAAGTTGATGGTCGACCAGAGGGGTCGTCGTCTTTAACGCGTTCTCTGTCTTCTTTGACCTGTTTATGCCACTTGTAAACATTTCTGTCCGATACAGGAATGCACACCGAATGCCTTTTGCAACATTCTATACGTTTCTGCAAACAAAATTGAATGCAAGTTCTTTGCTCAATTAATTCAGACATTTCAAAAATCGCCGAAATCAGTTTTAGCGTCTCACAAAGCCTAGCGTAACTCAAACACTAATGAATATTTTGTCGTCAAATTTCACACATATTTCAAAGACAGTGCCAGCAATTTAAAAAAGAAAAAAATTGAAATTCCATAAACCCCGGAAATTTTAAATTGAAAATTGGTCTTACTTTTTGATACAGTTGTATATACACACATATATATATATATATATATACATGAATGGATAATATTCTCTAAATAAAATGATTTTGAAATACAAACTTACGATTAAAAAGAACCACTTAACAATTTGGCCATCCAGCGAAATTGTACAGAACTTCTGAGGAATCCTATCTGGGAGCCATTTTACCTGTATGGATTATAAAAATTATAGATAATATCGAAATAAATATATTTATGAAAAATGACAACGATTTTTTTTTTTTACCACTGTAAATTAATTTTGTTATTATTAATTAATTTTGTTTGTTATTTATTTAAACACTGTAAATTAAAATTATTATTTTTATTAGGACTGTAAATTAATTTTGTGGGATTCATTTTGTAAATTCAAGGCTTTCTTGTGAAAAATTGTTTAAATTATTATTTTTCAAACTATTGTCCATGGCTAGGCATTGCTTTTTTCCATCTTTCTGGTAGCATACAGATTCCTCGTCAAAAGAAAACTCGTGTTTTAATTTTATGCACCATCCAATCCAATTTTTCGTGTCTTCGTCAGAATTGGAAGAGCTGCTTAGCCAAGCCGTGTTCCACTGATCGAAACAAGTAGTAATCCAATGGAGCAATATCTGGTGAATATGGCGGATGGAGTGAAACGTTCCATTTCAGCGTTTCTAAGTATTTTTGACTACACGAGCAACATGTGGGAGAGCGTTGTCATGTTGAAAACTACTTTAATCGTGCTTTTGCTCTAAATGCAGCCATTTTTTTTCTTCAATGCAAGGCTTAAGCACATAAATTGTGTTCGATAGCGTTCACGTGATGGTTTTATTTGGTTGAAGCAGCTCATAGTAAGCAACTCCAAGCTTATACCACCAAATACAAAGGATGAGCTTTGAACCATGGATATCCAGCTTTGCAGTCGATGTTTGATGCATGGCTAGGGCAACCCTCCTACGCTTAGGATTATCGTACCATATCCATATTTGGTCGCCAGTGATTATATGATGCCAGCAATTTGTCACACTTGACAAATCGCTGTTCAACATCTCTCTGCTTCAATTCGTATGGCAGCCAATTTCCTTACTTTTGAATCACCCAGTGTGTATTTAAGCAATTTGGAGATTTGAGCAATCAACATTCAGCAAGTTCATTTTGCCTTTGACATGAATATTGGTTGAGTAATGTTTCCGTTATTACATCAGGGCCTTTGAGAGGAAAATGTTGAGAAAAAATATTTGGACAAAGAGTTGACAATAATCTATGAATTCGATGATCAAACAAAGAAATTGAACACCGAATTAAAAATAGAGATATTGTGAGATGAGAATCACAAAGAATTCGCTGACTCGGAGATGTGCATCGCAGAGATGATGGAAACATCATTAAAAGGATGCTATGTAAATTGTTCAACAATAGGAAGACCAAGCGAAAGGTGGATGGATAGCGTCGAAGAGGACCTTAGACAACTGAAAGTTATTAACTGGAAGAGATTGACATTGGAGCGAGACAGATGGAGAGCTGTCGTGTTGAAGGCTCAAGCCTGTACACAAGGCTGTAAAGAAGAAGAAAAAGAATGCTTCGATTCGTTATGTTCGATCTTTTTCGGTTGACCTGGACGTTTTTTACCAACTGAATAAAAATCACCACTTTTAAAACATCTATATCAATACTCACACGTTTTTATCGATGGATTATGCTCACGGTAAATATCCAACAAGCACTCGATGATTTTCAGCATCCCTTTCCTTTGAATTAAACAGGAAAAGTAAAAATTCCTGTAAATGGTGGTTTGTTGGCATTGTTGGAGTTGAGAAAAAGCATGTTGCTTATACAGTGTAGAAGGACACATAATAAAAAGTAAAGCATAATGACAGAGCTTTGACACGAATGTAGTAGTTACACAAGTGTACGATGTGATACAGCATAAGTTACGTCATCTATTGTAAATCCCTCAAAATTAATTCAATGTCCTAGTATAGGGGGTCGGCAACCTGCGGCTCGCGAGCCACATGCGGCTCTTTGGATGGGAAGCTGCGGCTTTTTTTTTAGTTCCATACGCAAATATTATTTATTTTATCAAAAAAAAAAAAACATTTAAAAATCGTTCGGAATCGATTAACGAGGATTAGGCACCGATTCTATCCTCAGTCACTTGTACACGCTTTTCACCACACCCTCCCCGTGACACGCGTCGTCAGTCAATCGGATGACGCCGTCGTCGGATGTTTCTATGTAGGTTTTAGTTCGCTTTCGACGCAAGACAATTTGGCATCTTCATCAATGCTTTGGCTGTGACGTATAGTTAGTCGTTTCAAGTAAAAGAGTTAGAAGCGAATTATCTTCTCAAAGTTATGTATGTATATATATATATATATATATACATACATAATAGTAATAAAAAAACCGAAGTAAAGGTAGATAAAATAATAAGTATTATATTTTTAAAATACATATTATACATATTTTTTTCCAAATAAGATACCTAACTACTTTTTTGAAGTCAATAAAATTGTCAAAAAAAAAAAAGAAACAAAGTACTACTACTGTTGGATATTACCGCGAGTGTTTTTATTAAAATATATATTTAATAAATTACCTATTTTAATATTTATCTATTTTATTGCTTTTATTATTTAAAAATTAGCGTTAAAATAATAATTATAAGTGTAAGTACCTATAAATTGTTATTTAATAAACCTATTTTCGAACTCTGAGGATCACAGTAGGCAGGTATTTGCAGTTTTAGATTGTTTATATGTTTGCCAATTTTCATTGATTTCGGCATAGCTGGGCATAAAAACCTTAGTCGTAAACTAAGTATCTAATATTTGCCAAAAAATTAAAAAAAAAACTAAAAATGTGCAGACTGCGCCGTGATAAACACGTTCTGACAAGTCCGTTCAAACCAGAAATCTTTAAAAAAAAATCAAACATTTGCCACTATCCGTTAAGACAGTACAAGATAGAATAGCTAAAATGTCTTCAAATGTAACATATTTGCAAGTGGAAGATATTCAACTTTCTTCTGCCTTATCACTTGCTATAGATGAGTCTTGCGACATAAAAGACACGGCACAAGTTGCCCTTTTTGTCAGGTATTTGTCTTCCCAAGGTCCAAAAAAGAACTTCTAGGATTGCTTCCGCCTCGGGACAAACTAGAGGAAGATATAGCGAATGCCGTGCAAAAATGTTTTGAAGACAATAAGATCGATTTAAATAAAATCGTTTCAATAACAACTGATGGAGCCAGAAGTATGACAGGAAAAAATAAAGGGGCAACAACGATTCTTCAGAAAAAAATAAACCACGAAATTCTTACGCTTCACTGCATAATATACCAAGAAGCGCTTTGTGCCCAAACATTTCCGCCCGAAATAGTTGAGGTCAAGAATTTGGTAATCAAGATTGTTAACAGCATCTTGTCAAAAGCACTCTACCATCGTCAGTTTAAAGAATTCTTCAACGAAATGGAGACTCAGTATTCCGACCTCCTTCTTCACAATAAAGTGTGATGGCTTTCCAAAGGTAAGGTGTTGAAACGTTTTGCTTTGTGCTTGAATGAAATAAATATATTCCTAAATGAAAAAGCCATTAATCACCCTGAATTAGAGAACGACAAATGGTTGCAAAAATTTTACTTTATGGTGGATATCACAGCAAAGTTAAATGAGCTGAATCTAAAACTGCAAGGAAAGGGAAACCCAGCCTATGTTTTGGTAGAAGAATTGGTTTGTTTTGAAAAAATTAATTCTTTTTGCAGAAGATATTCAGAGCGGTAAATTACTTCATTTTCAATTTCTAAAACAATGTCGCGATAAAACCAATGCAACTGTTGACACGAGGTACTTCAGCACAGTTATAAAAAATTAAAGAGGAGTTTGCTGACAGATTTGAGCAATTCAAAATCACTCTAGCATTCATAGTAAATCCTCTTAACACAAATAGTAACGAAATCCACATTGAGCCATTTGGAATTGATACTGATCTCTAGAGAGGCAATTGATCGATTTAAAAGTAAAGCTTTGTGGAGTGGAAAATTTACAGAGTTGAAAAAAGCAAGTTGGAAGAGTTGGAGGTCCAGAAATGTATGTACGTAACGCAACAAAAGTGGACAACGTTAAAAGAAATGCCGCGAGTTGAGGCACTTATATTCGAAGCATGGAATAGTCTTCCAGATTGCTACAGTGAGGGTGAAGAAGTTAGCATTTGAGTGCTGACTATCTTCGGATCGATATATTCGTGAGAGCAAGCGTTCTCTTGTATGAATATAATTAAAAGTAAAGTAAGAAGCCAACTAACAAATGAAAATTTATAGTCATGTTTGAAACTTAGAACAACAAATTATGGGCCAAATTTATTCAAACTTTCTAAAACCATGCAAAGCCAACGCTCCCATTGAATTTGTTTGCTCAAATGTATGTTATTGTTGTTTTTTTTTATTTTAAGTACAAGTTACAATGTTTAATAAAGTTTAAATTTTCTACTTGAATAACCATGCAAAAAAAGCCATCGCTCCCATTGAATATGTTTGCTCAATTGTTTGTTATTGAAGTACAAAGTTAGTGTTGTAAGTAAATGTTTAATTGTCTTACTTAAATAATAAGTAATTATCTAATAATGCCATTTATATATTATCTAATTTGTTGTGAAAAACACTACTTATATATCAATAAATACACTCATGTCCAAAAATTAAGGATAATTCAGAATCACACAGAAATTGAACTCAAAAAATAAAAATTTCACCTGTAGAATCATCACACACATCTTGAAGAAGAATATGCAAATTACAGGAAACCACCAGATGGCGCGGATAGTACGTCACAATGACGAGAGTGTAAGCGAGGGGTATATAAGGAATGGTGGCAAAGAAATAAAATTGTTCACAAGCGCTTTAAAAGCCTTTCGGTGCAATAACCGCATAGTTATGGCACAAAGGAAGCATTTGGATGATTTTTTACGTGGTAGAATTACCGGACGACTGGAATGTGGACGTACCCAGCTGGAAGTATACGAGGAACTTGGAATCGCCCAGAGTGCCATCTCCAGGCTTTGGCAACGATTCCAAGATGATGGTAATGTGAGTAGATGTTACAGCACAGGTCGCCCCCGAGTTACAACGCCGAATGAGGACCGGTATTTAGCAGTTACTGCCAAAAAGAAACAGACGGAACACAGCATCAGACCTGTCTAGTCAGCTCTCTTCAGCTACCGGTACGACAGTTTCAAGGCAGACCGTGTACAGACGCTTAGGGCACATTGGTCTATATACTCGTAGGCCTGTCAGATGTGTTCCACTTACCGCAACTCACTGTCGTCTGCGATTAACCTGGAGTAGAGAGCATGCATTGTGGACACCGCAACAGTGGTTTTGTGTGATGTTTTCCGACGAGTCCAGGTTTAGTTTGCAGTCTGATTCTCGCCGGACTTTCATATGGAGAGCGCCAGGTACCCGTTACCACCAAGAGGACACCATTGAACGACACCATTACGGTGGTGCAGGATGGCTCGTTTGGGGAGGAATTATTCTTGGTTCCAGAACTGACCTGCATGTTCAGAGTGTAACGATGACAGGCCACATCTATCGGGATGTCATTCTGGAACAACATGTACGTTTGTTTCGGGGTGCCATGGGTGCTGAATTTCTGTTTATGGATGACAACGCCCGTCCTCACCGTGCAAACATTGTAGACGAATGCCTTCAATTGGAGGATATCACCCGTATGGATTGGCCAGCATACTCACCGGACTTGAATCCATTAGAGCATGTGGGATATGCTTGGCCGACGAATTGCAGCCCGTCAACCCCCTCTCACCTGTCAACCGGAACTTCCGAGGGCATTGCTTGATGAGTGGTGTAATATTCCCCCAAGATCAGATTGATAATTTGATACTCAGCATGCCTAGGCGTTGTAAGGCTTGTATTGCATCGTCCGAGAGACATACTCCATATTAACCATCATACTAACCATGTTATACTGTTTTTTGTAAATAGGTTCATTTTTGAAATTTGCTCAGGGAGTAAAAATCGCAATATTTATTAATTATGTCAAACATATAGCATCTTTTTTTGCTCTTTTACCTTTTGTTTAATAAATAGACTTTTTACAAATAAGTCAAATTTGTTTTGCTTCTGTCTCTTTCTTTTGCCTGAACTTCATTATCCTTAATTTATGGACATGAGTGTAGATATATTTTCTTATGAATAAATAGAATAGTTTTTATCAAAAATTTCATTATTTATTGTTGGCAAGAAAAAAATTTTGTGGCTCTTTAAAACTTTGAAATTTTGTAAATTGTAATTTTTGGCTCTTCCGACTCAAAACGTTGCCGACCCCTGTCCCGGTATAAATTTCCTTATAAATAATTTTAACAAATTTTATCATAAATTGTGTTTATGAATTTTATCATCATAAATGGTTTTATGAACTTCATTATAATAGAATACTTTTTGTAATAATTAATTAAATTATTAAGTAAGGAAAAAAAAGATATAATTATATTAATATAATGTTAAATTAATATTATATTAGTATTGATCAGTAAAAAATTATTAAATAAGTAAAAAAAGTTTACATCCATTATTTCAAGTGCCGGTTCCTCAATATTTGTTTTTGCTGAATAATTAAGAAAGTTTAATATTTATGTGAAATGCTACAATCGTTCTGTGATATCTTCATATATGTAACGTAAAATGCATTTTGAGTCAAAAAAAAATCTATAGTTTTTTATTAATTTCTTAATATTTAGTTTTTTATTTTGTGGAATGTTTTCTCTTTTTTTTGGGAGGTGGGGAATTTTTAATAGGAAAAATACTTTATGTAATAGTAATTTTTTATGAAAACGTCTAGGGCTTTCTTTAACTATACCTTCAATAATTATGTTATTTTATAGGTGAATAATTATTTTATTTATCATAAGAGTCTTAATAACAATCTGCAGTCTCCATATTTAATTTTTTTTTTTTTTTTTTTTTTTTTTTTTTTTGCAATTTGTTACATAATAAAATTAGAGCATATCGAATATTTGGTCATATAGAATTTTGTAAAATTATCTGCTGCAATGCCATAAAAGTAGCTTATAAATTAAAAAATGTTAGATTAAGTGTTGCTTTAAACATTACAAAATATATATTCTTAAAATTTCAAAAAGACACATCAATAATTATTAAAGATATTATTTTTAAGTATATAATTTATGACAAAAATTAAATTTTTCAGAAAATTCAAGTTTCAGTTAATTTAAGTTTTTCTAAAGGAATTTACAATTTAATAAGCTTTAAAACCACGATATCCATAGGTACTACTTTACAGGCCCTCTTTCTTTTCAAAATGAGAAGCTCTTTTTTTTATCATGTGTGAACATGATGTTGTCCTGGTTAGGTGTTCATGGCGCAATCCAAAAAGTGCAGCAAGCAAATAAAGTTGTCCATTCTTAACTATTGTTTACAAAGGACAACGAATAATGGATACAACAATGAACAAATGTAAACATTGTTTACATTTGTGCATTACAAATAATGTATCACAATATGAAGTCACTCAATGCCCATTGCGACGATATTGCAGCAGACCCATGCTTTATGAACAGTGATATCTTGCGATATTAAGAGACACATTTGATTAAATGGTTTCAATCACTATCATTTAGTAAGCGATCTTTCAAAAAGGCCGAGCGGTTTATCCATTTTTCGTACAAACACCATCTAAAACCCTTAGCAGAAAGCGTTGAAATGTTTCCAAATCAAGATCTGGGATTCACGTGTTGGTTGCAAACTTTAAAACAAAAGTACGTGCGGCCGTTTTATATGCAAAACCAGGATCGAGTGATGATGACATTATCGACGCCATTGACGAAAGCTTGGACAGTAAAAATCGTGATTACAAAATAGTATTGGCCGGTAATTTCAATATTGATATGGGTACCAATCGCCGATCCACCAGAAGACGACGATCCAAGGCTGGAGTGTGGCCCGATCCATGGAATTTTGCCGCACAAATTGACTGGGAAGGGGATGATGATGACTATCCAATGTAGCATAATCATAATAAGCAGTAGATGTCCAGTCGACGGTTGGTTTGCGTATATGCAACTTATCATGTTCAGACGTGATAAGTTAAAATTTGCCGAGCAGATTAGAGAGCAACTATTTCAGTTTTCTGTTTTTTTTTTTTCCCTAGATGCTCATATTTTTTCTTCTAGTTTTTATGAGTGTTAAAGACTGTACTTGAATGTTGATTAATATACTCTTTATCGAAGATAACTTGGTATTTAATATTGTAAATACCAAGACTAATCTACAATTCATCTAGTATCCTCAAAAGCCATAAAAATAATCATTATACTTTGCCGATGATAACTATGAACCTAATTGTAATATATGAATTTCTACAACATAATCTTTTGACAATAGTGACCATTAAACTATTGAAACTTTTATTAGCACTTTGCGTCCTGATATGAAGACATTTATTCAATAACACTTGATCGTATAACTTTATGCATAGGCGGATGTATTCAGATGATATTGGTTCTGGCACATTAATAAAAAAAGAAATATTATTCTAAATCAGTGTTTAATGAAATAAATCATGTTAATAATAATAATAATAAATGCTATTTTAAATCAATTCTTAATTACTTACCTGTTCCACTTGGTCAATGTGATAACACTTGCTGAACTTGGTGTCGTGTGCTTTTGGCGTGGGTTTCTTTCTCCTGATATCGTAGATGACCACTGTTCCCCCCCTACCGAACACACCGCAATCAGGTAGGGGTACTCGGGATGGAAGGCGACGCTGTTCACCCCCACAGGCTGGGCAAGATTTTCTCGGGGTAGGAAGGGCTCTTCAAGCTCAGCACGCACAAGCAGCCTGCCTCACGAACCAGGCCCAGGTCGTCTGCAAGATCAAAATATTGCACTTCTTGTACTAATAAGTCCCTCCCCCTCCCTTTTTTTTTCTTGTTGACCAAGGACATCAACCATCAAAGAGTAACATTTTTAATGTATACCGATGTTTAATATAATCAGGGGTCTCGATAAAAGGGGTTAATGTTTTCCAGTAGTTGCTGTTTCACATTTGGTATCGTTAAGAGAAAACCCAGAAACCCCGAAATGAAACACATTAGATAAATACATTTAAAATGATGCGGATAAATTTTCCTGCTTACCCTCATCTAGAATTACCTTCAAAATAGAACTGATAGATGGGGTTTCATTTCGACATGGTCGAATAGAAGTTGGTACTCCACAAGGAAGCGTCTTAAGCCCGATATTGTATAATATTTTCACTTATGGTTTCCCAAAGAACCCCACATTAGCACCTGTTTATTTGCTAATCATTTATTTACTAAAGACACAATTGCATTAGTTAAAGGAGAGACAGCCAACTTCATAATTAGAATACATCAAAAATTTTTTAGACTTCCTGAAAAAATGCCTGACCTTATCGAGAACGGTCGTGAATACTGAAAAATCAAAAGCAGTAGTTTTTTTTCAAAAGAAATGCCGGGCCTCAAAGTTATCCTATATTTTTTCTTTTCTATGAGCCAATCGACTGCCTTAATGAAGTTAAATATTTTGGCCTGTAAATTATTACTTTTACAAGTCTTCCTGGGTCCATCTTTCCTGACTTTTGTCTCTTCATTAAAAACTCCTTCCACTAGATGAAGTCTTCTGATATCACTACCGTCCTTGTCTTGATAATATAAACTAATTATTAGCCTTTACTCCGGATTTCCTGCAATTGCTTTGAACTTTTATCACCACTCTTTTTCAAGTTTAATCGTTTTATATTATTTCCTCGCCGTTTTATCCCCTTCTTAATTAGATAGCAAATCAACCTTCCGAAAGCACATTGAAACTATCACAATCAAATGCTGGAATAAAATGCTTTTGATTGTTGTCAAAATATTTTAATTTATCTCTTCAAAATAAGGTACTATTCTACAAACGAGTTCTCCCGCCTCTTTTTATATGTGGTGCCCCAATATGGGAACTTTCTGCTCACAAGAATCAAATGCCGCAAAAAACAAAATACTTGGGATTATTACTGGAGCTTCCTGTTACATGCGTAATGATGCAATTCATAACGACCTAAACATCGAAAATCAATGATATCATCAAGAAAATCTCAAGTACATATTTTCCAGACCTCATCAATTATAATAATAATCTAATTAAAGTCTAAACTTTCTTTGCCACAAGAAGGATTGTTTAATTACCAAATGAAATCTACCTTTAAAATCGCCATAATGCTTTGAAATTCATTGAATTTATTTCATTAATTCGTCCTGAAAATTACTTCTACAAGTCTGCCCTTCATCCTTCTATCAAGTCATCCTTCCCGTCTAAGTGTACTTTTGTCTCTTTATTAGAGATTCCTCCTACTGACGAAGTCTTCTGATGCCACTACTGTCCATCAACATTTTTTTACACCGAACTCTGTAGTTCCTTTGGACTTTTACCATCACTCTTTATGTCCTTTAAAAGTTTTATATCAGTTGTTCCTGTTTTTTTTCTCTCCTGTTAATTTAAGGAGCTCAAATCTCCTATTAAAGTTTGCACTAGCTATTTATAATTATATTTATCGGTATTATATTATTGTTTTTATAATTGAAACTGCAACATACGGAACGAACGAAAGTTTTGCTTCAAATGTGGATGAGGCTTTAAATGTTTATCACGACAAGTTGTCTTGTCAAATACCCCATCAGATTTAAAATGTTATCGGCCAAAATTAAAAAAATTATTTATTTATTTTTAATAATAAATTCTGAAGGATTCTATAATTTATGCATAATTATATATACAGTATTACTACACCACACCAGTGTGCCTCGAGCTGGGTGCCTCATTACAGTTTTGGAATGATGTGAGTGAGAGGTCTGACTGGGCTCTGTGACGCTCTATGGTCACATGAGACTGGGACCGGTATCCACTCAGTCATTGGGCTTCCTTATATATACAGTACACATAAAGAAAGGCATATATGAAAAAGTATAAAACTATGGTATATGAAACATATATGAAAATATGAAAACTTGGATATTTTGCACATGTTTTAGGGGGAGGGAGGGGAGTAACAGGGCCTTTTGAATGTAGACCATTATAACAAGGGACCACCCTATTATTATAAATATATCACATTTTTAAGTTTTTCTTAATGCAATTGATTTATTGTTATGAATTATTATTATCATCATTATTTAACACGTCATTGCAAGCTTTTTTTTTTTTTTTATCTTTTTGAAAAATATGTTGTACACCTAAAATGCACTTTGGGGTACTTGAAAAAATATTTAAAACATATTTGCCAACCAAATTTCCCATGTTACTGATGTTCATGTTGAAAGCTATCTGTAAGAGTTATAATGAATGTCATATGAATAATTACGCACGTGATTCAAGTAAATTGTAAAAATCCCTAAAATAGCCATAGTGATTAACAGGTGCTCTAATTTCTTTAATCTACTCCAGGAAAAACTGAAATTCGAAATGAATGAATAGGAAGACATGTACCTTCCTCCTGTTCATCTTCTTCTTCACCTTCCTTCCTCATCATCCTGAAACCAACGGCGAACAAGTCCGTGTACGTCTGGTTCCAATTCAGGGTGGTCACCGGCATCTTGTTCACGTCCTTCAGCGACAGTCTCCACAAGGGCAGCAGGGTCCCCACATTTGGCGTGAACTCGTCGTTGGGGTTGTTATAGTAGTTGAAGTCTGCAACATTGATATCATATAGGCCAATTATATATCTTTATTGAATGTGTGCATTCATCCAATTCCCGTCTATTTCAGAAATGCGTTATTAAATACTTGGGAAAGTACAAAGGAATCATTATCCAGAATTATTTAAATGATACCAATTTCATAGAGGTTAATTTTGAATTGTGGATAAGATATCTGGCTATCATACGATTAGAAGGCACTAATACTAAATTTTCAGTTAAAATATAAACATTTTTTTTTGTATAAGAACCTATTGTAACCTCTCGGCCTACATTAGACTTATAACTGCTTCAAAAAGGGGGCTAATTTCAGGTTAATGGGAACGCTTTAAATTTGATTTAAAAATGTTATACACTGAAGTGACAAAAGTCATGGATAGCAATATGCAAATTTTCAGAGAGCAGTAGCATCGCGTAGAACAGGTATAAATGCGCAGTGCTTTCGCAGAGCTTTCATTTCTAAGTTATTCCTGTGAAGAGGTTTTGACGTGATGATGACCGCACGACGGGAATTAACAGACTTTGAAAGCGGAATGTTAGTTGGAGCTAGACGCATGGGTCATGCCATTTCGGAAATCGTTAGGAATTCAACATTCACAGATCCACTGTGTCAAGAGTGTGCCGAGAGTATGACATTTCAGGCATAACATCCCACCATGGACAACGCAGTGGTCGACCGCCTGCACTTAACGACCGAGACCGGCAACGTCTGCAAAGAGTCGTAAATTCTAACAGACAAGCAACACTGCGTCAAATAACCGCAGAAATCAATGTGGGACGTACAAGGGACTTGTCTGTTAGAACTGTGCGGAGAAATTTGGCTTTCTTGGGCTATTCCAGCAGAAGACCGACTCGAGTGCCTTTACTGACAAAACGACATCGCTTGCAGCGACTCTCGTGGGCACGTGAGCATATTGGTTGGTCCCTAGATGAATGGAAAACCGTGGTCTGTCCGATGAGTCACGATTTCAGTTGGTAAGAGCTGATGGTAGGGTTCGAGTGTGGCGCAGACCCCACGAAGCCATGGACCCAAACTGTCAGCAAGGCACTGTTCAAGCTGGTGGTGGCTCCGTAATGGTGTGGGCTGTTTTTTCATGGCATGGACTTGGTCCTCTGGTGCGACTGGACCGAACATTGACTGAAATGCTTATGTTCAGCTACTTGGAGATCACTTGCAGCCATTCATGGACTTCATGTACCCAAACAACGATGGGATTTTTATGGATGACAATGAGCCATGTCACCGGGTCACAACTGTTCGCGATTGGTTTGAAGAACATTCTGGACAATTCCAACGAATGATCTGGCCACCTAGATCGCCCGACATGAATCCCATCGAGCATTTATGGGACATCATCGAGAAGTCTGTTCCTGCCCAAAATCCTGCACCATCAACGCTTTCACAATTATGGACGTCTATCGAGACAGCATGGCTCAATATTCCTGCAGAAGACTTCCAACGACTTGTTGAGTCCATGCCACGTCGAGTTGCTGCACTTCGCCGGGCGAAAGGAGGGCCGACATGATATTAAGAGGTATCCCATGACTTTTGTCACTTCAGTGTATATCTGTTTACAGAACTCTATTGACAAAAATGAAAGTTAAGGATTTAAATTAGATTAACAAATGCAGTTCAGTGCAAGGTCTGTATTTTCAGAGTTCTCTAATCTACAACGAATCTATACACCTGGTTTGCAGCAGACTTTAACTATCTTAACAGACCTTCACGAAACCACAAGGGGCTCACTTTGTAAACAGGCGGAAACTCCGGCCTATTCAGTTACTTCAGAGAATAAAATAAAAAAAAACACTTCTAATCGACTCGTCACAGAACTATCTCCCTGTGAATGAAATGCCAAAACTCTTCTTGTCAGAAAAAAATGCTACAATACAATTCTCGAAAAGATATTGATATGCATTGCTTTTTTTTTTTTACACCTAGAAATCGTATCCCCCACAGTCAGTTTCTGTTGAGTACAGTGCTGATGCCTTCCGTGATTATTTTAAAGAGGTAATCGTCTCGTGATTGTGTGTCATCTGGATGTATTCCTGAGAAAAACAATAATTATTTTGCTATAATTTGATGTTATGTCTCGTGGTGTTCATTCCTCTGCACCAACTTAGAATGAACACCACGAGGCCTAACACCATTTTTTACAGTTCATATGTGGAATTGTATGAATAAAGTATCATCTTTTTTTATCTAATAAATTTATTTTGCATATAATAATTTTTGTTATCACTACCCTTCAATCTTATTAACCTCGATATTTTTAATGCCATTTACTATTCGTTGGTATATACCAATGTAGTATGCCCAAATGTTTTTAAGCCTTTAAAATTTTATTAAATAAACTTTTTAAAACTATAAAGATATACGTGCACAGATTTTTCATTCCATAAAGGGGGTTGATGACGTTTATTATATTTCAATGGACGAGGAGCCTTATTGTTAAAACATATTCCATATTTTATAGTTTCGCGCATTTATTTAAACTTTTGTGATAATCTGAGACGTCCAGGAAATCGAAGTCTTCCAGAAAGGCTAAGTTTTAAGCTAAAAGGGTGTATAGAACACAAACAACTTTGGAGCCTTCCACAAAGCCAAGCTTTTATTATTCGTAATTTATTTATTTCTTCTGAAGTTCTTTGTATAATTAGTTCTTTGGTTTTTTTATAGAAAAGGAAATCAGAAATAGATTTGATACATAGAGGAATTCAGAATCTTTAAGCATATAGTTCTTTTTTAGAATACAAAAAAAAAAAAAAAAGGTGTTTACCTAAATTTGCTTGTGAAGAGTTTTGATCCAACATTCTTTCGCACAGTTTTAAGTATTTTCTACAGTTTTCCTTAAACTAAACAAACATAACAGTATTATTACATTAATAGTTACTTTTAATGACTTTAACATTTATATCTTAAAAAAAAAGTAGAAAAAGAGTACATAGCATTAAACAAGTAATATAATAAAAATTTTAAGTCAATTCTACTTTTTTTTCGCTATATTGCAGAAAGTCTTTTATAAATAATTTTTTCATTTATTTTTTTTAAGTTGGAAAAATTCTCTCTCTCTCCACACATACACGCTTTCCAACTCTCTCACTAATTTATTCACATGTTTCATTTTCCGTTTTGTTCCCTCCTTGACTCAGACTAGAACCCAGAATGGAAAAAGAATCTGAAAAAGAAAATTTTTTCCGGCTATCTACACGCTTCGCCACTGACGGTATTTATTCCTAAATTTATATCCTGCTAAATACCGTATAAAAGAGACATTTTTCACCCATATAAAACTAAAATGAATTAATTAAATTAAATTAATGAATTAATATTTGAAAAAAACTGTATTAATATCTAGTGTCATCCACTTGAGTGGATGAATAGAAAGTATTTTATTAACGATTGAACATTTAAACAAGATATATAAAAATATAATACATGGGGGTGTGTGAACAAATAGTAGGAATTGAAAGAAAAAAAACCCTAAAAAATCCTTCATAAAATGTGCGGTCCTCTTATTCAAAATAATCAAACAGCTGTGATGAAAATATGACACAGGGAATATTTTAGCTCATCCTCGTCGTCAATTATCTCAAAACTTTTTTTTCTATGGAGGAATGGGAAAATACGATTTTCTTTAAGCAAAAGTAAAAAGAAATTCTATCTCAATATTATTAGTAGTTGGACCATACTGCTTATAACTTTATAAAATTTAGTATCACTGACCACAATTTTACTATGTATTGATATTAAAATAATTATAACAATTCTAATTAAAATCATAAAAGCAACTTTATCATCCTTCAATATTAGTATCCCTAACCTTGTAACTCTGCACTTTAGATTGGATATAATCAGTTCAGTTCTAGGCACAGTGATGTTTGAGTATCAAAATTTACATCTTTCAAAAAAATTTTTGTAAATTTTTACACACACACATACTATATATACACTGAAGTGACAAAAGTCATGGGATACCTCTTAATATCGTGTCGGCCCTCCTTTCGCCCGGCGAAGTGCAGCAACTCGACGTGGAATGGACTCAACAAGTCGTTGGAAGTCTTCTGCAGGAATATTGAGCCATGCTGTCTCGATAGACGTCCATAATTGTGAAAGCGTTGATGGTGCAGGATTTTGGCCACGAACAGACCTCTCGATGATGTCCATAAATGCTCGATGGGATTCATGTCGGGCGATCTAGGTGGGCAGATCATTCGTTGGAATTGTCCAGAATGTTCTTCAAACCAATCGCGAACAGTTGTGGCCCGGTGACATGGCGCATTGTCATCCATAAAAATCCCATCGTTGTTTGGGTACATGAAGTCCATGAATGGCTGCAAGTGATCTCCAAGTAGCTGAACATAAGCATTTCAGTCAATGTTCGGTCCAGTCGCACCAGAGGACCAAGTTCATGCCATGAAAAACAGCCCCACACCATTACGGAGCCACCACCAGCTTGAAACAGTGCCTTGCTGACAGTTTGGGTCCATGGCTTCGTGGGGTCTGCGCCACACTCCGGGCAATTACCATCAGCTCTTACCAACTGAAATCGTGACTCATCGGACCAGGCCACGGTTTTCCATTCATCTAGGGACCAACCGATATGCTCACGTGCCCACGAGAAGTCGCTGCAAGCGATGTCGTTCTGTCAGTAAAGGCACTCGAGTCGGTCTTCTGCTGGAATAGCCCAAAGAAAGCCAAATTTCTCCGCACAGTTCTAACAGACAAGTCCCTTGTACGTCCCATTGATTTCTGCGGTTATTTGACGCAGTGTTGTTCTCTGTTAGAATTTACGATTATTTGCAGACGTCGCCGGTCTCGGTCGTTAAGTGCAGGCGGTCGACCACTGCGCTGTCCATGGTGGTATGTTATGCCTGAAATTTCATACTCTCGGCACACTCTTGACACAGTGGATCTGGGAATGTTGAATTCCCTAACGATTTCCGAAATGGCATGACCCATGCGTCTAGCTCCAACTAACATTCCGCGTTCAAAGTCTGTTAATTCCCGTCGTGCGGTCATCATCACGCCAAAACCTCTTCACATGAATAACTTGAACAGAAATGAAAGCTCTGCTAAAGCACTGCGCATTTATACCTGTTCTACGCGATGCTACTGCCATCTGAAAATTTGCATATTGCTATCCCATGACTTTTGTCACTTCAGTGTATATGTATATATATATATATATATATATAAAGAGTGGGACAGAGTAGTATCTCAGTAAAAGATGAATAAAAGTAACAGCTTGTGTATAGAATCAATATAAGATGTTTGGTTAAAAACCTTTATGCTACTGGACACAAAGTGAAAAAGTAACTAAAATAGTAATATTTATTTGTGAAAAGTAAAATATACTTGCAATTAAATAGAATTATTCAATATTTTAAAAGGTAAATGAGCGAATAATATTTTAAACGTAATTATTCAAACTTTTTCCTAGTTCTGATAAGTCTCCGGAACACAAAAATAATTTTAAAAAGTTTATAAGTCAATGCCCATTGGTGGTGGATTTTCTTTTGAAAATTTGCCGCTATTCCAATATTTGATGCATAAATGCTTTAATTCCAATTGCCCCGTTAATACTGAACATCAAAATTGTTTTAAGGTCCGATGTTACTTTCTATACAAAGTTGAAACATCTTGAGGGGAATGTTGTATGGTTTATTTATTTTTGTTGTAGACAATGTATGACGTTTTTGTTGATGTTATTTGTAGAATTACTTCCTTTCCTTTTTTTATCGAAAGGGATACGAAATTAAGAATTAATAGACAGAGGAATTAAAAATCTGCCTACAGGAAAATTGGAGTACTTACCTAAATTTGTTTGTGATGAAATTGGATGAGTTTTACAAATATTTATATTATTTACCGCAGTTTTACAAGTATTACCACAGTTTTTCTAAAATCAGAAATTTTTTTGTTATACTTGTTGGACTTCAATAAACAACATAATTTTGCTAATGTCAGATGTTGTTTTCTTGAAAAGTTAAGAAGTTCTGTTTGAAAATTGTTTGTTGCTTTTGCTGCGTAAATTAAAAAAGAAAAATAAATGATTACTTACTTCAATTTCTTTCCTACCCATTTTCTTGAGCAAAGTTACCAGATCGATGGTTAACCAGCCTTCTTCGTCGTCCTCTTTTTTTACCATGCATTCATTCTTTTATTCTGAAACAGATAATAATTTATTATTAACTTATTAGATCAGTACTTCTGAACTTTAGCTCCCAATAATTCTAAGATGTATTACTGTTTTTGAAACGAAAAGGAGTTAATCGTATACCGAGTGGTTAAAATATTATGCATACATACCTCGTGTTATTCTTACTGTAAGGTTTAATTATTATTATATAACCGCGAGAGGTCGCGGTTATAACTGGTAACTGGTGACCAGTAACTATGACCTTAACTGTGTGGTAAGTACATGCGGTCAGAGCTAGAGACGACGAAGAGAACGCTAGGAGCGTCCGTGCTAGAAAGACGGTCAGGGACCAGTTCTTGGTTTTTTAACTATTAATACTATTGTAGAAGAGGCACAGGGTGACATGTGTATGTATGTACTAATATTGTAAATAAACTAATATAAATAGAAAGATAGATTGGTATTTCATCCTGACACAACTAGTCGCTAGCAAGCGGCTAACATTACGAAGAAGGACACAATTCCTGTGGTACAGTAAGAAATTGATTAATTATGTGATGAAAATATTCACTTAATCTTCTAAAAGATAAATTCTTAACTTTTAAGAAAATACTCGAGCCACGACAAATCTAAACACCTGGTCTGCGGCAGACATTAACTATCCCACGGCGTGATTCACGAAGCCACTAGGGACTCACTTTGAAAACGGGAGGAAAACTCCGGCCTATTCAGTCATTTCAGAGGGGGAAAAAAAAAAAAAAAAAAAAAAAAAAAACAATAGTGGTCAACTCTTTGCAGAACTCACTCCTTCCACCACAAATCTCCTTTTAAGATAATCCATCAAGGGGTGAGGAAGGTCAGCTTCCCAGACTTCTCATTGGAGTAAACGTTTTCAGTTCGCTTTATCACCAATCACGATGGACCAACTCTGATATAGTTCATATTCCATCTGTAGTTGTTTCGACCTTTGAAGGTCCACAGACATTCACTAATTTCGTCATCATACATAACACTGAATATCTGCTATCAGATTTGAGTAACAGGTTGTTCTCATTAGTACAACACACTAATTGCATAACCACCCCCAATAAAGATCGTCTGCTGTCAAATATGTGTAATGGGTTGTTATTATGTACTTGTCAGAAAAATATGCATTCCTCTCTGCTGGGAATGAAATGCCAAAATTCTTCTCGTGAGAAAAAATGCTGCAGTATGATCAATTGGGGAAAGGAAAAAATTTTTTTATCCTGTTTACTGTCTTTTCTGCAATAAAGAAAGGACCAATAATCTGATTGCTCAACATGTCGCGTCAAACTTTTACTTTTAGGCTGTTATGAACAATAGGCATATTTTTTCCAACCCCTGTTCGAACATTTTAATGATTAACATTTTTAGAAACATGAAAAGTCCTTGTCGTCAAAAAAGACAGGATAGTTAGCTATGAGTCGCGTTATATTAATTATATTTTTCAATTAATTTATATTTTTTGTCACTGATTATATGTAGCTCTTCTGAAATCATGCAACTTAAATTATAATCTTTCAAAAACAATTATAGGGCTCCTTAGGGATGCATTAGTCTTTTCCAAAGTAGGTGAAACTATCTATTTCATAAAACTTTTGCATTTCATAGAGTAGAATTTGTTTTCGTAAGTATTCCATGCTAAATAAAATTAATAAGAACTGAAAATTGCAACATTGAAAAAAATAAGGAAATATTTAAATTTATCAGAATTTTATAAATTCAGTTACTTCTTCTTCTATGTAAGCTTCAAGAATTTTCTTCTTCGATACCAGGCCATCGAACTTTAGCACAGGATATAAATTGGGATCACAGTACTCGTTTTGATCTGAAGGAAAAAAAAAGAAGTCATAAAATGGCAGGCATTACTAATTTACCTGCATAGGTTTGATATCGTAAAAACATATTGATAAATACAAATAGGATTTATGTAATCAACTGATTAAAGTTACATTTTAAAAAACTTGAAATCAATTAAAGTAATACAGCAGATAAAGGTATTTAAAAATGCCGGCATTTTGTTTCAATATATCGGAACTCCAGTATTCACCCTTACACCAGGTTTGTTATATTTCTTTAATCAGAGTAAAATAATAATCAGAGTAAAAATTCTTTTTAAATGCAATTTTGTAAGCACATCATTTGCATATAGTATTGAGTTTAATAATTTTTAAATTTCTTTTCTTCACTTCCATGCATAGGACTGTATAGCCCTTAACCATTTGAAAGGTGAGTGTGGAACACCGGTAGAAATCATGTGACCAAGAAAAGCCTTCAGGAGGACTTTAGGGATAACTACTTTACATTTGCATGTCGTATGGGAAAAACCCAAAACTCCACCCAAGCAGCTTGTTCTATCGATGCGAGATACTTTACACATTGCCTCAAACACTATCCGAGTCTCTTCGCTTCTGAAAGCAGTAATTACAACAGGACTTTTAGGGATAACTACTTTACATTTGCATGTTGTATGGGAAAAACCCATAAACTCCAACCAAGCAGCTTGTCTATCGATGCGAGATACTTTACACACATTGCCACAAACACTATCGAGTCTCTTCGCTTCTGAAAGCAGTAATTACAACAATGTCACCAGAGGAATCGAATTTCAGTCCACGCTGAAAAACTTCAGCTGAACACGTTGCCACTAGGGTACGAGTTGGAATTTTAATATTTCAATGTTTTCTAGTTATTTTATAGTTTTATTTCGACCCAAACAGCTCTTCAAGATGCTGAAATCTTAATTAACACGTGTTAAATAAGTAAGTTATTGTTTTTATAAAACAATGTTCTATAATATGGAATTTTTTTTTTTGAACCTCAGTACCACATGTTTCATTTATATATATCATGAATAGTATTTACTAGTGTTTTCAGGTGTAATTGCTTCTCATTTCACGGGATGTTTTCCAGATAAACTGACCAATACTCTTTTCTAAGTTTGTCACAATTCTCGTTTCTAAAAGCAGCTCTTCAAGATGCTGAAACAAAATCTTAATTATCATTTGTTAAATGAATACGAATATCTTTCATAAAGTCAGTTCTATAATATGACAGTTCTTACAACGAATGTCTTTCATTTTTTATACAGTTCGAAGTACAAATGTTTCTTTCATACTATGAATCTGAAACTACACAATCTGATTGATTCAGGCCTCAATAGTTCTGAATACAAATGTCTTTTCTCATCTGTCAGTTCTCCTGATTCTGGCCTCAATAGTTCTGAATACAAATGTCTTTCATACTATGAATCTGAAACTACAGTTCTGAATCTGATCTGATTCTGGCCTCAATAGTTCTGAATACAAATGTCTTTCATACTATGAATCTGAAACTACAGTTCTGAATCTGATCTGATTCTGGCCTCAACAGTTCTCAATACAAATATCTTTCATACTATGAATCTGAAACAACAGCTCTCAATTGACCTGATTCTGGCCTCAATAGTTCTGAATACAAAATGTCTTTCATACTATGAATCTAAAACAACAGTTCTCAATCTGATCTGATTCTGGCCTCAATAGTTCTGAATACAAATGTCTTTCATACTATGAATCTGAAACAACAGTTCTCAATCTGATCTGATTCTGGCCTCAATAGTTCTGAATACAAATGTCTTTCATACTATGAATCTGAAACAACAGTTCTCAATCTGTTCTGATTCTGGCCTCAATAGTTCTGAATACAAAATGTCTTTCATACAATGAATCTAAAACAACAGTTCTCAATCTGATCTGATTCTGGCCTCAATAGTTCTGAATACAAATGTCTTTCATACAACAAATCTGAAACAACAGTTCTCAATCTGATCTGATTCTGGCCTCAATAGTTCTGAATACAAATGTCTTTCATACTATGAATCTGAAACAACAGTTCTGAATCTGATTTGATTCTGATCTCAACAATTCTGAATGCTACGAACGTCTTTCCTTCTGATTCGAGCCTGAATCTTTCGAAAGCATTATTATTGTACCCCATTTTGGGCATGGTTATCATTAATTCTACATTTTTTCATTATGAAGATGTCGCCATTAACATTTTTATTCTCATGGAGTTCTCTATCTATCCATTTATCTGGGGAGATATTCTGATATTCCTCTTTCAGAACTATGTTTTTCGTCAACTTTTCTAATGTGATCACATAATAAGCGAAATACATGTTTTTGTGGGCATCAATATACAATTCATATTTCATTAAAACATTCATAATTTACATTGACAATTATGAGAAAACTACAACAGTTCGAATTTGAAACAATACTGAGTGTTAGTGTGTTTTTGGCCAGTGACAATTTGTTGTGTATTAATGCCAGATACATAATAGTTATTATTAGTTGATCAGATAATATATTCGTTTTAAAAGATCATTAATCTATTGGAAAATACTCTTATGAAAATAATTATTTGGACCGGTTAAGAAATGTTCAACTTTCTATTGATATCACATGTAAAATCTGGCGTAAACAATGACAAATCCATGGTAAAAATTTAATTTAATTTTTTGTATCGCGTGTATCGAACTAACAGGCTCATAGTTCATTTTCTCTGTTGTTTTCTATTGAAACTTGAGAAACTTTTCAGGATTTTTCATTTTTTTTTTTTTTTCTTTTTCCCATCATTTTATTGATTAATCATCTTTTAACTGTGAATTCTGGGAATTGTTGAGAATTTCGATTAACGTGCAGAATTCTGTTGAATATTGTTATGTTTTGTAAAAGACTCTTTAAATGAATATTATAATTCTCAACTTTCTTCATTACTCTTTTTTTTATTTATGCCAATAGTTTTATGAGCGAAATTTAATGAATTGTCTCTAATAGCATCATTTTCTACATAAATAACTGTGTTGTGTCATATATATTTAAAATATTTTTAATAATATATCGCACAACTTTTGGTGTTCATTTATGCATTACTCGAAATTAAACTTATTTTCAAATTAAGTTACAAAGCAAGTAATTTTAGTGCTGCCATCTAGTTTAAAACTAAAAAACTAATTCGTTAGTTAAAAAATATTTCGAGTTGAGAGAATCATTTCAGTAAAACTAACAGAGTTAAATATTGTAAAAACATAAGATATGTTTAAAATTAATTAATAAAAGAGGAAATTGCATAGTGGTTCATTAAAAAAAAATTTTTTAAATGTTTTCGAAAAATTATAATCTCAAATGTTATACAGTCGTGCTGCCATCTATTAACGAAAATCTAAAATGTTTATTTACATAAAATATTTTTTATGTTTTATTTCTATACAAACGAATTTTATAAAACTTTTTAATAATAGTCAAATACAAATAGATTATTGCAAAATTTAAGAACTCTAAAAACCTATCCATGTTTAAAATTAATTAATAAAGAATGAAACTACATAGTAATTCATTGAAAAAATTTTAAAAATGTTTTCGAAAAATTATAATTTCGAACTGTACAGTCGTGCTGCCATCAGTTAACAAGCATCTAAAATGTTTATTTATATAAAATAATTTATATATTTCCTTTCTATATAAACGAATTTTATAAAACTTATAATAATAATCAAACACGAATAGATTGCTGCAAAATTTAAAAATTCTAGAAAACATCTATCCATAATTAAATTTCAAATAATAAAAATAATAATAATGTTTAATGTTATTTTGATAAAATAGGATGATTTTTGAGTGAATGATTTTGAAAGAATAGATTCATTTAATTCATCACATTGTAGAATGATTTAATTAGCATAACAGCAAGCACAATATATTTTCTCTTATTTTGCTGTTAGTTTTCTGTTTTATATAATATAAACAATTCTGATGCTTTTAATATAAATTACATTTCAGAAACCTCATTATCATTCACATCCATTACCAGTATTCATTATGCTATTTGCTACAAAAACCTTATAATTGAAAAACACATGAGAACACATTGTGAGACATTTAATGAACATCATTTTAACATATATTAAACAACAAAATCAGTGAATTTATATTAAATAACTTTTTTACGTGATAAATTAAAACTTATTAATTATTTTTAGTTGAGCTACAATTAAAAAATGATATTAATTGAAATGATATAATTATTTTGTATAATTTAGAATCATTTGTCAAGCAATTGCAATGAAAACTTACTTTTGGATTGAAAAGTGTCGTTTGAGGAAGCCACACTACGAAAGTTAAATTTATTTCTCATCAATTCTCCTCCGTTTTTAGGAACCACTTCGTAGAAAACTCCATATCCTGTTATTATAAATAATAATATGAAATCTTAAAAATTCACTTTAAAAGAAATGTCTAAAAATTATTTCATATCTTTCAGAATTCTTCATAAACATTGAAATCCACTGAAGAATTTTAATTAATCATATAGTATAGCAAGCTTTTTTTGTCTCCATTGCTGCTTTGCCTGCTTTAAATAAATTTCATTCTTTTATTATTATTATTATTTGGCTTACAATCTAGTCTATCTTCTGGCGATGCTGTTCGCGAAAAAGTTTTAAAAATGCTACAAGATGTTTGATAAACATCCTATGCGTTTATGTTACTTGTTGAAAATTTACATTAGTACAGGGATATATTAAAGGGATTTAATTAAATAAACTGATATATTAAATATTATTTTAGAAAATCATAAATTAAAAGTTAATTAAAGGGATAATGCTAATTTTACTGGGCCTGGTGGCCGAGTGACCAGCACTTTGGCGATTTTTGCCACAGGTTTAGGGTTCGAGTCCCTGCGGTGCCCTAGCAGTTTGTAGTGGTTCAAAATCCACTTTAAACCGGTCTAATATGACTGTAGGACGTAGGGCTGACAACCCTACCCTATAAAATGAAAAACATTTCCTGTCTCGAATCTGCTAGTAGGCAGACGGCCTTGGCCCACCATGGGGCTGTTGAGCCACTGATGATAATAATGATGCTAATTTTATGATTATAATATTATTTCCAACATCATAAAGTAAAATTTAATTAAAGATATAATACTAATTTTATGAATGTAATGATTGTGTATTGATAATGTATATAATCAGTTATCAATAATTATTTATTATTTAAATATTTCTAGTGAATTAACTAGTTTGAGAAATACATTAATTTACCAACATATCTTTTTCCTTTACAATACACTCATTTTGCCCTTCCTCCATTCCCGACCCATAATTAACAAATTAGATTTCTATACTAACCCTATTATCCGCATTTTCTGGGAAAAGACTCTTCTAACTGCTGTACTTCTATAATTTATCACAATCCTACGGATCTCAGTTCTCTCTCTTGGAAGATATTAACCAAAATACTTTTAGTGATGTGTTTATAATTTTGTTCGCTCTGACTTGAGAGCGAACAAACAGTATTTACAGCAGCATTCATACTTTACTTGTAGCATTCATAGCTTACTCATCATTCTTTTACACCATTACTTTTTTTAATTTACAGCAATACTCTTCTAATTTATAGGTCGCTTTACCGCATTATAGCATTCAGCATTTTACGGCATTCATATCTCGTGGACGTTTTGCTTTGCCGTAGCCTCTCAGAACTAGACCTAAATTCTTTAAATTCCTTAAAAATATTAGCAAAATTAAGTAAAAATATTCATGTCTTTTTCTTCTTCAACAAAATACACTTGGCTGTCAACTACAATTCATAGCAGCTTTTCGTGCTATTCCTTTATATATATATAACAGCAATATATTTTTATTTATTTAAACCGAATTCCACACAATTCTGTGATATATATGGACTGTAACGCATCTGATTGGTTTCTTCATTGAGTCCCTATCTTGAAAAAATAAAAATTTAAATCTAAGAATGATAAACTTTCATTAAGAAAAAAGTTTCATTAATAATAATATTGTTCCATATCTATTCTACCCTCCTAAAAAAATTAGCCAAAAAATATTTTTCGTTTATTTTTTATTCAATTTCGTTTATTTTATTTATTATTTTTTTTTTTCGTTTATTTATGTTCCATGTACTCTGTTGTTGAAGCTACAATAATTTTTTATGTTATATTTTTATTTTATTTATTTATTTATTATTTTCTTGGAGCTTTTATGGACGAATCCCCTTCCTCAATGAGCATTATGGTACATTGCTCAACATTTATATTTTTAAATTAAATATAATGATGTTTTCTTACTTCCTATGAGCTTCTGCTTAGATGCTCCACTGCGCTTGAAGAAGACGATTGCCTTTCGATAGTCGAATATCTGTTTAAATGTTTTAGTCTGTAACAGAACATAAAACATTCATTTAAGCCAAAACATTCAACTGTCTATGGATAGCTGCACATTTTGTATTGTATTTGCTTACTTTTAAATCGAATTCCACACAATTCTGTGACATGTAAGGGTTGTAGCACGTCAAAAACGTATCAATTTCTTCATTGAGTTCCTATGATAAAAAAAATACTTAATTTACAATTTTGTAAAACTTTCATTGAGAAGGAAAAAAAGTTTCATTAATAAAAGAAAGGAGATTCATTCATAGTAATATTGTCCCATGTGACTCATTCTCAGTGTCCGGCAGTGCGGGACGGACATCCCATGAGTAGTCTACTCATGGATGGAAGGAAAGGAGCAGCTTCTGTTGTGATGGAGCACTCGGAAACAGAAGTTTGACTTCTGTTCCGTGTCACTGAAGAAAGAGGGCAGTGTCTTCCGGGAGGACTTTTAAGGGGAATTATCTCGCATTTGCATATCGTATGGGAGAAACCAAGGGAAACAATCAACAGGTAGTCCAATCAACGAGTCAATATGCTGAACATCCCAAACGCCACCGATTCTTCTCGTTTTTGAAGCAGTGTCTACAACAATGCCGCCAGTGGATCGAACCTTGGTCCTAATGCTCACTAGTAGTACACGTTGCCACTGAGCCACGAGTGACGCTGTCCCATATATACCCTATGTATAAAAAGTTAGACAAAATTATTTTTTTTTTTTTTGTATGATACACCTTATGTGATCAGTTTACCAACGGGCGATGAAAGATAATAGCGTAATTCTGGGAGAGGTATTTAGGATTGCGTTCTATATGGGAGAGAATTTGGTAAATTCCCACCAGGCAGCCTGATTTTCGAAGCGATGAGCTATATTCACACTATTACGAAGATGGATCCTTCAAGTTAGCTGCGCAAGTTTCTACGTGTCAATTAGGTTTTAGGTTTCCTATTAATTGAAATGCTTTAAATTCAGTGGTTCCCAAACATATTTGTCCTACTACTATTTGTCATTTCATAAAAATATTACTCAATGCTCTCCTTGAAATCTACTTTCTTTAAGCAAACAGAAGATATACGTAGATGAGTAAAAGAACACAAATTTTCAACTATATCTACTTGCTAAGTCTTTAAGCCAACGGCCATACCATGCTGAATATGTCGGTTCTCGTTCGATCACCGAAGTCAAGCATCATCGGGCGTCAGTACTTGGGAGGGTGACCACCTGGGAATACCGCGTGCCGTTGGCATTCAAAATTTCGGCCAACGGCCATACCATCTGAATATACTGGTTCTCGTTAGATCACCGAAGTCAAGTATCATTGGACGCGGTCAGTACTTGGGTGGGTGACCGCCTGGGAACACCGCGTGCCGTTGGCATTCACAAATTTGGGACCTGAATGGCCGAGTGTCTAGCGCTCTGGCGCTCGGTGCCACAGGTTTCGGGTTCGAATCCCGACGGTGACATGGATGTTTGTAGTGGTTCGGAATCCACTTTAAGCCGTAGGTCCCGGTCTCCTATGACTGTAAGAGCGTCACGGAGCCAAAGTCAGACTTCTACCTACGGGTGCTCCCTCACAACAGAAGCTGCTTCCTTCCCCTTCAATCATGAGTACGTATGGGCTCGTGGGCTTGGCCAGCCAAGTGGGATAAGAAACAACAACAAGTCTTTAAACACAGTAAATAAAAATTTTGTAGATAGCCTTCTTGAAGCTTGTAATTGAAAAATTATTTATTAAAATCAAGCATAATAACATTTATACTACACAAAGAAAACAATAATGAAGATTAAAAAGGACGCAAAATAATAATTACGAATAACACAATAAGGATGAACCTAGTGCTCTACTAATCCTCGGTTTCTTTTTTTGCCAGCCAAATTCTTAAGTCATTACGATTCGCTATTGCTGATCGGTTATAACTTGCATTTCCTGGGATTAACTAAATAATATTACGCAGAAAGTAAAGCACGTATGATAAATTTTTTTTTCTAAATTTTACTATCTCCTTTTCCTTATTTAAGCTTTCATCTTTCCTTTTTTTTTTTTACCATCCTTTGAGCAGCGTCCAGACGGAGATGAACCAAAATCTGTGTCGCGAACCAATCATAAGCAATTTTTTCGCAACCCTCCGTGTGTGTCTCGACAACACTCCGACCAGTGTTAGTTTTGTTAGTTAATCACATCAAAGTGATTTTAGGTGAACCCATTTAAGACTAGCTGTCATTCGCATCCATAGATAACGGGGTTAATTCTCACGGTCAGACGGAAATACGGGAGAAAGGTCAAGTCGGGGTTGACTCGACTCCACCTGTACTCCCGTGTGGACGCGGCTTTAAATGAATGAGAGTTTACTATAACCACATGTTAATTATTCCTCGGGCAACGGGCGTACAGGTTACGGAGTTCCAATGTGGTTTTAAGAACCACTAAACCTCCACATCTTAAATTGGTTAAATATTTGCACAATCTGAGGTTGCTTGAATTAAAGAAACAAGAATGCAATTAAAAGAAATAAAGAAATTTAGAAAAACATATCCTGCTATGAGAGCAATTAAAGCAGGAGATCGAAAAAGCAAAAGCTATCGGTACAATTAGGTGCCCGTTACACAATGCAACCCCCCCCTCTCCCCCCCAAAAAAAAACATAATACAAATTACAAACAAACAAAGTTGTGAGCACAACAAAATAATTATGCAGATCAAAGCAAATAAACACATGAAAAAATAACAAGAATGTTTTCACAAGTGCACAATAGATGACGCCACGACAGCGACAGAGATACAATATAACAAATAGACGTTCGTAACAAGGTTTTTGTCCTCCCCATCTTTTTTGATCTTTAAAGTTAAGAAACAATTAAAAATTTAGGTTGAAAAAGACAAAACAAAATTAAAATTAAAAAGTTAAAAAATTAAATTAAAAATTTATAGATTAATAAATAGCCAGTTTTTAAATAAAGAGTGCACATCGCAGCAAACAATTGAAAATTAAACCAAAGGACGTCCGGCCAACTATTAAATCATCAAAAATTAAACGACTACAGGATGAGAATCACTCGGTGACTGTGAGTTATATTCCGTCTTTTTATTTATTTATTTTTATTTTTATTTTTATAATTACTCCTCTTCTACTTCAAATAAACACGCGAAAGAAAAAGAAACTTAACAAGAGTAGTTTCAGAAGTATACAACAGATGGCGCCACGACAATGGTGGAGATACAATCCAACAAACACTTCAAAAATATAAACACTTGCAACATCTTGGGAGGTGAGGGCGGTATCGTCTACTATGAGAACTAGTGGTTTAAATCATGATTTTTTTTTTCTTGGACGTGTTTGTGTAATTATGCTTGAATTCCGAATTCTTAATGAATATGCATCTATCGGCGTTGTCCCAACACGATCAAAATTCGAAACTTATTTAACTAACAGAAAACATAAAATAACATATTGAAAGGGACAAATATGATGTATCCTTTCTTTATGATCTAAGGGGAAAGGGTTAAATCCACCTACTGTATATAAATGTGTTTAAGTAATGGTTTTTAATCAACCTATGTTTGTAACATTAATCATAGGAAAATAAGTTGGATTATAAACTGAAAAACTTACTTCAGTGGTGAATATAGGAGCTTTCACAACTTTTGCCTGTAAAAAAGAAACAAAAATAAAAAAAAAAAACAAAAAAAAACAGAAAGAATAAAATTGAGAAATAAAACATAATCGACGAGCTGGCATAAGAAGACTGATTGTAATTTACAATTGAATTGATTTATTTTTAGAAATTAAATTTTAATTTTTTATGCAATACTTTTTAGTTTTAATGTTCTGTTTTTATGTATTTGAATCAAAATTAGTACAATGTAAGAATTATTACTAAATAAAAAAATAATAAAATAAAATTGGATATTTCGACTTTTTATATATATTTCCTGCTGCATATAATTAGGACTTACTGAGCTTTCTCAAACTGTTACTTTATTATATATGGCCCTCTTAAGAAAAATCCTGGATGCTCGCTTGACTCAAGGCGCATTATCGTAATCCACTGCACTCAATTTGATGTAAACCACAATTAGGAACAGATACTTTTCATAAGCTATATGTCGGAGATTTAAACTCGATTCCCTCCTCAAATACAGTGGAAGGCTTTCATATTTATAGATTTGACGTTACTCAAATTGTATTGTTCAATTCGCTTACTAATTTCAAATGGGAATGAATATTGAATTATCAATATGATTTGAGCGATATGTTTATCGCATCATATTTTTAATTTCTACTACTGTGTCCAAAAGTACCAATTTTCAATTTGAAAATGGCACAATTTTTTTTTTTTTACTTGTTCAAGTTATTGGCGCTTCATTAACCTATTTGGTCAAAATATTATTGTGTTTGATACTTTTTGTTAAAACTGATTAGCAATTTTGAAACGTCAGAATTAATTGAGCAAAGAATGCGGAAACACTGAATGTTGCAGAACGATTCGGTGAGCATTCCGATGTCGGAAGGAAATCTTTATGGGGTATAAACATTCGCTGAAGATTCTTTACCATCCCGACAAAGTCCAAAAATTAAAGACTTTCTGGTATAAAGTCGATTTATAGATACCCTTCCCTGACATATTGTTCATTTGATTTTGGGCCTCAATGTCAAACTCGATTGGTCGAAAAACACTGAATGCCCAACATACTAATCTTCACCAAAAATGAAACCCACCCATAACAAATGATTTAGATCGTGCTAATTCCCAAACTCAAAAGACCACTCCGGGGGACCGTTTGAGCAATACAAAATGTAGAAATTCCCGCAAAGCGTAACAAATTAATCATTTACTAAAATCCACAGATGTTTGGCTGAAAAAATTAAGAAAAAGTTGTAATACTCTTCAGAAACTTAAATTGAAAATTGGTCCACTTGCAGCTACAGATTTATAGATTTTTAGTGGTACTTTTAAATCTTCATCCAATGATTGTTTTGTGACAAATAGGGAATAAAATGATTTATAAAACACTTTATTTAAAATCAAAACACTTTTTCAAAATTAACCAAAACACTTTATTTAAAATTCCATTCGGTTTTCTTTCAGAAGCGACATGGGCCGATATAGAGTTTAACATAGATTCAAAACAGTCTCTATTTTTGGTGCATTGGCAGCTACTTTCAATTGGAACGCATTAGCGCTTTTATCGCTGCTGCGGTGGCGTTATTTACTCACGTAAAATTTGTATCTACTTTTCTTTTAATACGACTCATTTCTGACTATATCGCCAAATAATCTCCAAAGATTTTCAAGTTTTAATTCAACGTCCATTAAACGGAAAAACAGACATTTTTAACTAGAAACATCAAACAAAAATAGTTTGTGTTTTAAATGTATGCAATAATTTGAATGCAGTTTAACCCACTCCCTTAACATTTTTTTTTTTTTTTTTTTTTTTTTTTCTGAAATATAATGTACCAAATCTTACCGGCCAAATCGCAAAAATCGTCTTACCGTTGGGATTTGCCGACTTTTTGTGAGGTCAACTGAGTGATAAGTCGCCATAAGTGGTAACCCGATTTCTTGTGTGTTTCGAATTCATTTCATTTACAATCGCAACCCTTTTCTTGGCGCACTTTGAGCAAAAATAATTTTTGACGTCAAATCCAAGCGGCCCCTATTCTACGCTTTTGCCATTTTACCTCTAATTTTGAACGTCCATTGCTGTTATTGCGTAAATATATCAAATTTAGGGACTTCTAAAATCACCCCCGATATAATACTAAACTGTACTTGCACTTTTATATAAATTACTTTCAATAAGATCAATGAAGGATAATTCAGAAATTATTGCAAGGGCAGAATTTATCGCAAGACAATGTTTTTGCATTTTGGCGAAAAACTACAAATCCGAAAGTCGCCAAACACAAAATCATTGAAATTGTAGGAAAAAGAAAATTGCTAAAATAAAGAGCACAGTCATATACGATGTGTTCTTATATTTTAACCAAAATACTTTTGGTACAAACCAAATGAGATTCATTAAATTATTGAAATATTTTCATAAAAAAATATTTTAAATTCTATATTTTTACATACATTAATTGCAAATTAAACATTTTTTACCTTTTCGTTTTTTAAGTTTCTTTTCTTTTTTTCCTGGTTGACATGTTTACAAAATTAAGAATTTTCTTTATTTATATTTTAATTATTTTAATATATTTCAGAAGCAAACAAAAACAAACAAAAAAAATTGGCATTTAATACAATAGGTATTTTTAAGAAACCATGTTTTTATATGGAGCAAAAACACCATAAAATTTATTGATGCCATTTAATTTATTTATAATCCAAAATGCGCTTGTGAATTTAAAATAATAATAATAATTAATTAATTAATAAATTCCAGAAAGATTTTTAAGAGAAAATGTACAAGAATAACATATTTCATTGTAAAAAAATAAGAGCAAATGATGCAAATATATAAATTATTATTATAAAGCATGCTTTAAGAGGATACATGAAATTCTAAAAAATCTTTGGATGATATATTATAATTATAAACTTATTCTCTGTGATATAATTTTGATAATTAACTTCCAATTTAAGTTAAAATTTTATGATTTTTGTGCAATAAACCATAAAAACGAATGAATTTTTTTTTACGATTAGCTGTACTTATTTAGTCCTCTTATTCTGCTATAATATTAAAATATTTTATGATGCTATCTGCCCGATTCGTGGCTCAGTGGCAACGTGTGCCTGCTAGTGAACATTAGGGCTGAGGTTCAATCTGCAGGCGGATTTTTGTAGACACTGTTCCAAAAAACGAGGAGACTCGATTGCGTTTGGGATGTTCAACCTCTTGCCTCGTGAGTCGAACTGCTTGGCGGAAATTTTCCGGGTTTTCTACTATACGATACGTAAATGCCATATTGTTCCCCCTAAAAGTCCTCCCGGAAGTCCGACTCACGTGGCAAGAGGTTGAACATCCCAAACGCAATCGAGTCTCCTCGTTTTTTGGAAAGTCCCTTCTTCAGTGACTGTCCGCACTGCAGGACTCTGAGGATTAGACACAACACAACAACTTGATGCTATCTTATGAATGATTCTATATACATTTTAAAATTAGGGGCCTGAATGGCCTAGTGGATAGCGCTCTGGCGCTCGGTACCACAGGTTTCGGGTTCGAGACCCGGCGGTGCCATGGATGTGTATAGTGGTTCGAATCCACTTTAAACCGTAGATCCCGGTTCTAATAGGATCGTAGAGCGTTGCGGGGGCAGTGTTACTCCGCGTCCGTGGACTTATCTTCAAGTTACACGCGCCCTCTGGGTAATGCAAAGTGAGTAACGCCTGTGCAGCGCTTGTCTTAAGGCATCTAAAACCAGGCTGTCTAAGTGTTTGCCAGCTGAATTATAACAAAAAA
This sequence comes from Caerostris extrusa, assembly GCA_021605095.1. Lineage (NCBI taxonomy): Eukaryota > Metazoa > Arthropoda > Arachnida > Araneae > Araneidae > Caerostris > Caerostris extrusa. The sequence continues at coordinate 49,336 of BPLR01016726.1, forward strand.
AAAAAAAAAAACGTTTTAAAATTAACTAAAATCAATCACAAAATTTCATTAATTTTCAATAAAAATACGAAATGTGCAAATCAATCAATTTAAATTTTAATGTATATGCATAGAGTAGTGAAGCGCTGACCGCGGAGGGGCCATCGTATTTAAAAAAATATATGATTTTTTTTTCAAGAATTTTCAGATTTAAACAGAGAACGTGACCCACCTTAAACTTAATGAAGAAACAAACATTTAAATATCGGAACATTGTTTTGTCCAATATTTTTTTCCAACTTAGAATTAGATTCTTTGTAAATAACATGTTAGTATGGATATCTAAATATGTATTTATTTTTATTTTTATTTCTACGATATTTACTGCCTAAATAGTGTTCTATTTTAAAGTCATGCTGAGAAAACTGATGTGGCTGCCACTACTGAAAAAATAATCAAAATTAGCAAACATGTTTGTATCAACACATATTTGTGAACTAACATTTTCAAGCATAAATTAAAAGAAAAAAATCATTAATAAAAACCATTAAACTAATCACTTTTGCACTTGATTACTACAAAAAAAGCCAATTGTGAATTCAAGCAATGTCATATCTCAAACTCTTTTGCTTTTTATTAGTTATTTTTAATATAGATAAAATAATGATATATTTATATATATATATATATATCATACATGTTGTTGTTGTTGTTTCCCCATGGAAGGATGGAAGGAGGGAAATGGAATGCAGCTTCTGCTAGTATTCTGCTTCTATCTAGAGTGCATGGAGCGCCCTAGATAGAAGTCTTGACTTCTGCTCCGTGTAACTGAAGAAGGAGGGAAGTGCCTTCCGGGAGGACTTTTTAGGGGGAATTACCCCGCATTAGCGTAGGGTGAAAATCCAGAAAAGTTCACTAGGTAGTTCGACTAATGACGCAAGATGCTGAACATCCCAAACGCCATCGAGGCTCTTCGTTTTTTGAAACAGTGTCTACAACAACGCCACCAGCGGATTGAACCTCCACATCTAAATGCGGGGCGCGTTGCCACTGAGCCACGTGCTCGCTCAGTTAGAGATATTCTTACATAATTAAGTTAACTTAATAAGTTAATTGTTAATATAATTAGTTATTATTAATTATATAACAATTAACTTACAATTATATATATATATATATATACAATGAGTAATTACTTATATAATTAAAAGAGTAATGAACCACGTAATGACCAATGCGCCATTATAATTTAACCACCCATACTTTATCGATCGCATCACTATTAAAAAATCTTTGTAAATCAGAGAAGACATAAGTTGTAAAATAAACCCATACTCTATAATATAAAAATATACCTGTTAAGAAAATGGGACTTACATTTTTTTTATAAATTTTTCCCCCATAATTTTCATTTTCTTTTAAATGGGAAGAAATCCATAAAAATCATATTGTATTATATTCTGTTTATATTAAATAATAAATATAATATATATAGTTCATCCATATAATAAATGTAGTAAAGAAATATAATAATAATTATTACTAATAATAAATATAGTTTATCCATAACATATGAAAACAAAAGCAAACAAAAAAAACCAATGTAATGAACCACTGCCCCGACCAATGACCCAATAGAATTCATTCACCCGCGTTTCTATAACCCAAGGTCCCGCTAACATTCATAATGATTATTACTACCACAAAATAAATCTGCATTAAAACCTAAAAGAAAATAATATATATTTAGTAATTTAAAAAATAATAAAAAAATAAATAATAATTGTATGGATCACTTGGATTTAATGTAAATATGAAAACGTGACACTGTGGCTTGTGATACATTATACAACAACAACAAAAAAAAAGAACCCTAAAAAAGGTGTAACGAACAAACCCATCGACCAATGACCCAATAAATTCATTCACCCGCGTTTCTCTAACCCAAGGTCCTAACATTCATAACAATTATTACCACAAAATAAATCTATACATTGAAATGTAAAAATATTTTAGAATTTTGTAATAAAAAAAATAATAATAAATAAATAAATAATAATTGTGTGGATCGTTTGAAATGTAATATAAATATTGAAACGTGACACCGTGGCTTGTGATACACTATATAACAACAAAAAAGAACCCTAAAAAAAAAGATGTAACGAACAAACACATCGAGCATTGAACCACAAGGATTCATTCACCTCTCCAACTCAAGGCCACAACACCACCCAAAAACAAGACAGAAAAAAAAACACCACCACAAAGTCCCTGAGCACACTGCAACACAACAGCAGGTGTAAACGAACCACGTTAACCCTTTCTCTGGCTGAGATATCATTCACCTGCACATTGAACTAGGCAGGGAGGAAGCGCTTTTCAAGGACACCGAGGAAGTTCCAAGGTCCGAGTTTCGCTTTCTTCCCGCCATCCAGGAAGGACCCGGCGCGTTTTGAGGAAGGGCGGTAACCATGGTGATCCACTTTCCTGCGCGCGGTGAGCTTCTCTTCCCTAGAGTGGGGCTCTTTTGGAGGTCGTTGTTTTAGTTTCGCTGTGGATAGAGGAAGTGGATGTTGTATCCGCATTGTTTGGAGGTTGGAAAGGTTCATTAGACGAGGAGGGGGATTCAGATAACATGCGTTTAATGGCATTGTTTAACATGAAGGCTAATAAGAGAAAATGTGTAATAATAACGTATAGTTTTATACAATAATGTAATCATATCAAATTATAATTTTATATAATTTTTGTTTATTTCAATTTCATTTTCATTGCATTATTTATTATTTATTTTTTTATTAATTTTTTAAATTATTTATTAAATTATAATAAAAAAATAAATTAATAAATAAATTATAATAATGAAAAAGTAAATTATTTATTAATTTTTTTTTTTTTTTTCATTTTGCATACCATAAATTATTGCAAATATATATATATATATATATATACTTCTTGGATACACTGATCTCCTTATTCAGCGTCATGGAGCCAAGTCAGACTTCTACTTACCTACATCACAACAGAAGTTGTCCGCCTTCCCCTTCCATGAGACCACACTGGTTCTTGGATTTGGTTCTAGAGGTTGCTGTCTATCTATTGGGATAAGAAACGAACAAAAACAAAAACAAATTTTATAATTAGTTTTTCTTTTCTCTTTTTTTTTTGTTAGATGCTTATAGAAACAAGAAAGATTGAAGGCAATTAATGGTTTATTGTTTTATTATCATTTAAAATGCCAAGGCATATACTCTGCCGATAAATTTAAAATTTTGTTTTATTTTTAAAGGGGCAAAAATTTTTAATTATTTCTTATATTGTAAAAAATCCCAAACACACTCAAAAGTTGTAACTATTTATTAAAAAACAGAATGTTATTGCTTATTTTATGAGACAATCCATATATACATATAGACAAATTTCTGCTTTTTGTTTAAAAAAAAATTCTCTATTTCAATCTTTTATTCTGATGTTGATGCTCCTTTTATCATATAAAAAATATTTTCGATTTAAAGTCTAAAACACTTTTCATTCTAATAAATGTACATAATTATTTTTGTTTAAAATAAATTTTAAAGTTAATTTACTTTTCGTCTTTTGTTAATTAATTTATTTACAATTATTAATCCTATAGAAATATAAAAGGCAATTTAAGTATCAGTTAGTTCTCATGCGTCCCCCACTAACGTAATTATCATATAATAAATTAACTATCAAGTCTAAATAAATAATAATTTAACTATCAATCTAAATAAATAATAATTTAATAAATTAACTTTCAAGCTAAATTAATATTACTTGAATAATAACATTATTTTAACAGTAATAATTTATGTTTTTATTATTTTTATTTTTCTCGTTATAATTTTTTATAATAGAAAATAAAAGAATAAAAAAAAAAGAATATTAATATAGAAAATAAAAGAATAAAAAAGAATATTAATATGGAAAATAAAAGAATAAAAAAGAATACTAATATAGAAAATAAAAGAATAAAACAAAGAATATTAATATAGAAAATGAAAGAATAAAACAAAAAGAATATTAATATAGAAAACAAAAGAATAAAAAAAAGAATATTAATATAGAAAACAAAAAAGAATAAAAAAAAAGAATATTAATATAGAAAATGAAAAAATAAAAAAAAAAGAATACTATCCTCATAACAAGAGCATTCAGCGAACAATCAGTGAACTGTAAAAAACTAGGCGAAGGTTTGTCAGTCCCAACCATTTTCCAAGAGGTAGATGAACTTTTTCTTTCCTTCCACCCATATTCCAGAAATAGACCCAGTCCACCTATCCTTGTCCCAAAAACTTCCCTCAACCGAAAGTGAAAGCGTAAGTGCCGTCGAAATCGAAAGTGGGTCGAAAGTGAAAGTGAAGAGCAAGTCCATCGAACACAGGGTGATCGCTCGCTCGTGGGTGTCATTAACCCCCTGACCGTGTCAATGCACTTGCCGAACTGCCTCCTCGTGCAATTATCATAAGTGATGAATAATATGGGAGGAGTTTGTATTTGATTATTTGACAGATGCCAAATGGGCGGGGTTTGATGTTTGAACGAGAAAACAAAGCTTTTGTGTATTGTAATAGATAACATCGTGAGTTATTAAATTATCTAATCGCTATAATGGTACTTAACGGAAAGAGAACGCTAATGAATTTAGAATGTTAATTAGGAAATTTTAAATTACTTTATTTATTAATTCATAATTCTATTGTTTATGAAATAAAGCAAGGTCTATTGAATAATAAGTGGTTGCAAATAAGTTATAGATCTTAGAAGGGTAGATGATAATTTATATTTATATATACACACACCGCAAATAAATATGAAAATTAGTAAGATGTATTCTAAATATTTGAAAATATAAATTTCCTAAATGATTTATTAAATTTGCTGAGATGATTTAAGGAAATAATGAAACATTTCGATTATTTCCTTAAATTTTAAATATTTCGATTATTTCCTTAAATTTTAAATATTTCGGTTATTTCCTTTCCATATTGTGATAATTTCGATTCAAAACTGATTTCGACATTGTTATGACTCAATCTAAATATTTTTATTGAAAAAACTTTATACTTTATAAATTATAACCACAACGAATATTTAACGTCTAACAATAACGCCTACATTGCCATTGCATATGTCACTTTTCATGCTCATCAAAAATGATAAATGATCACAATGTTATCTCGTGCTGCCATCTAGAGAAAATAAAAACACTATTTGCTTAATTACTTTAAATTAATGCTTTTCTTTTGTGATTATGTATTTAAATTGAAGCTCTTAAAATATTTACACAATTTAATTTTTAATAAAACAGTTCAATTATTTTTTAAACTACTTAAACAGCTATTTATTGTTATTTTATTAATTTATATTATTAGTATCTTTCAATTATTTTTTTGTAAAAATATCATTCATAAGAAATAAATATTTCTATCTTTTTTTAAACATCTACAAATGTTTAACTTATTTTTGAGCCTTAATTAAAATTTTTTATTTAACTAGAATTATTTTTAGTATCAATTGATTAAAATATTTTTGTTATTAGCTGCAAAACTTAATAAAATATTTTTAATTTAAAAGCTTATATATCTCCATATTTTAATATGTATTAAAATATGATTCAGTGGAGAATAGTAATGTGTAATAACATTATTCTTACTAGTAATATGTAACATTGTACATTTTAGTTTAAAATAAATCATTAGATGGCAGCACTATTCTTCACTTGTTCGAAAAGATTTTTCATGTTAATTGGAATAAAACTAGATATTTTTAAATATAAAATTAAGAATTTATAACGAATACTATTTAAATCATAAAAAGTATAGAAATAATTCTTTCATTCGTATGAAAAAAAAAGTTACAAATCAAAATTGGCCATTATGATAAAGTAGTAAATTTAGTGGAATTAGAGCTACACATTTTGAATGCCAACACAATTTTGCCTCACATCTCATCGTTTCAATATTATGAAGCTTTTCAGAACCCCTAAATAGTGATTTATTTAATTAAATCTAAAGCATCCTAATTTTCATTTAATTTAGAATAATTGTATTATTGTATAGACTCAATATATAGCTTTGAATTGTTTAATAATTTCATAATACAAAAATTAAATTTTCATGTTAAATTTTCAAAAAAATTAATTATTTCCATTTTTTTTTTAATTTTTTGGTTAGTTTGGTTGGCTGCATTGTCTAAAGCAAATAAAATATTTTTCAGAAGAAAAGGGGATGGAGCATCTTTTGATTAAAATGAGAAATTATAAAAAATTATTTCAGTCTTCCCATTCGTAGAGACTGTATCGATTATTTTGATTTTTTCTTCCCAAGATGAAACTTGATCTTTGAAATGCACTCACAATGTATCATTATGATTACATCTCATTTAATGACCAAACCACTACAACTAGATTCCAGCAGCAATCGAAAGGTGGCGCCACTATTTTATAGGGTGGTTTATAATGTTCACTGCGATACTGATAACGTGTTAAGAAAGAAACGGAAACTTACATAAAATTAACTATCTTGAGGTCATTTTTCATGCAATGCAAAACCTGTAGAAATATATTAAAAATATTATAGGTAAAATGTAAGGAGTTCTCAACAAGCTGAAACCAATTATTGGCAGAAACATATAATTATATCTTAGAAATAAAACGACGATTTTTCACTGCAACTATTAGATTAATTAAAAACATTTTGCCTTTCCGCCTGGTAAGAGATGACAATAAAGCACCATCAAAGAATTACAAACTTGCCAGAACAAAACCTTTAAGAGAAATCGTAAAAGTCTCGAAAGTATGTTCACAATTGCCAATAAGTTTCTGATCTAATTTAATAAGGATCTGAAAATTGAAAAAATCTCAAAACGCTTAAAATATATTAATAGTACCTCACTTAAAAAGCACTACAATTAAACACTGGAGGCTTCAGAAATATTCTACATTATCAAATTATGGATGAGGACGTTAATACCAGACCACATACTAGATCCTTAAAAACAAATACTTGACTTGAGGGGCTCTGGCAACGCGCGCTGCTAGTAAGCTTTAGGGCCAAGGTTCAATTCGTCGGCGGCGTTATAGGCACTGTTTTAACAACGATGCAATTTGATGTCGACATAATGTTCAGCATTTTTGTATTGTTAGTCAGGCTGACTGGTGGGAGTTTTACGTACGACACACAAATAAGGGAAGTTCCTCTAAAGTCCTTCTTCAGCCTCTCTTAGCTAAATTACCTATGGGTGCTCCATCATGACAGAGGCATGATAGTGATACAGATACATGAGTAGATTACTCATGGAATGCAAGGACACTGAAAATGAGTCATAAATAACACCTAAGAAGCCCCCCCCTCAATAAAAATTATTGCCTGTTTATGTGAAAGATACCTATAACACTAACCGGTCAGATGAATGTAGAGTAGCATCCCTTTTGGAATGCTGGCACGAAGTTCAAGTTAGATTCATGATGTTTTTTCAAATTCAATGTTCATATAAATGCATTAAAAAGTATGGCATTAGATTAGGGATGTACAATTGCTTTCTGGAAACTCATCTTATATGTCAATTTTACTTTAAAACCCTTTTAAGTTTTTAAATAAAGATTAAAACATAATCACATACTAAAAAAAGAGTTACCTGAAATGTGACAAAAATTTGTAGATATATGTTAATAAAAAATAAGTAAAAATAAGTTTGGATATAATAAAATATTAAGTTTTGGAGAAATTGAAAATGGCTTATTCAGAAAATACAAAGTTACAACTAGTTATAACAAACCATCAATAAGGCAGTGACTTATTGCATTCTGTACTTTGCAAGTTATCTGGCTTGATATTGATTGGTAGAGATTGAAAATGTTCATACCAATTTTCAAGTTATATCAGTGAAATAGCTGGAAGCATTTGCTTATCAAATCCCAAACAAGCTCTATTGGGGAAGTGATCTGTTGAGAAATTTGATTGATAAGCACTAAAACAATCAATGAAATGATTGCCATTATCCCTTGAAGTGTAAGCCAAAGATGTGTGAAATAAAAAGCAATAAACAGTATGTAAAAAATATCAATATACCAAAAATATAAATACCAACTACCATACCATAAAAATATCAACCATACTTTTTTCTTGCTGTACAGGTATCATAGATGACAATCTGGGGTTTCAGTTATCAAATGAAATTTTATTTCATACCATAATTCCCACTGCCTGATGAGCAATAATCAGGTCAATATCCCCATCTCTGCATTCATATTTGTAAACAAAAAAAAAAAAAAAAAAAAATTTATAATGACATAACTATTTCTTAGTGAATGCTTTTTTTATATATATATATATATATAGTTTATTTTATAAGATTGTCCATATGAAAGTTATTCTACACAAAATGACAATTGTTAGATAATGGATTAAAAAGTTTATTAGTAAAATCACTTACTAATTAATTTTGGGTTTGTTACTCAAAAATTGATCCAAATATTTATTAAATCAATGTTATATCCTGCATCAAACTCTATCTTTTCATTTATTTTTATATACATACATATATATCTATGCATATGTATACATTTTAAATTTATATATATATATACACTCAGTATTCAAAATTCTACACATCCTTGTACTAGACCCACATGAAGAAAGAGAGGAAGAATGCTGTCATAAACTTAATTAAAAGTAAAATTTTCACATTTGTTTCTTGTTTAAAGAAAACCAAAACATAAAAAGTCATGAATGCATGTTTAAATTATTATTATGTATCAGTTAAAAAGTTACATAAAAATAGTGTTAATTTAAAAATAAATTTGGAAGTTATATTACAGAAAATTTTAAATTATATGATCTTTCAGTACAATAGGTTTAATAAGTTTTTTTAGTTAATGATTAATAAGAAAAATTTAGTTTCTTAATGATTAATAAGAAAAATTTAGTAAGTAATTTTATATGAAAGCTAAAATGTATAATACAATATAAAAATTAGAGATTTTTAAAAAATTGCATTATTTTACTAAACTAAGTATTATGAAACTTTTCAACTGTACAGCTTCTATTATTTTCAAATTATTTTTAAATAATCAAATAGATCATAGTTAATAATAAAAAGTCGATGGACAATATCAATGGATGCACATCTACGATGATAGGTAGAGAAGACATATGCATGATCTCCTACAAATCACAAAAATAAGTTTTCTGTCATACTTTTTTATATTAAAATAATTATATCATGTAATTTAGTTTCTTTACATAACTATGCTTAATACTAATTAACTCAAATTCTCATGATGATCTGTTTTAATAAATTTTAATTCATCTAGCATAATAAATTTTGTCTATAATGATGTGTGCGTATCCAATTAACTACAGTATTACAATCTAATAATTTTGGATATTTTTTATTGTATATTGATTTATAAATATCAAGCCTTAATTTGTCAAACAGAATATTTCCCCTCTTCAATAATGTAATGCTAAATACAAATACAATTTAGTTATTCATGTTTATTAAATTTTAAGCTGCATAAAGGAAGTTTTGTTTGATTTACATATCCATGAGAATTCTTCCCACTTTTATTAAAACAATTCTAATTTATAATCAGAAAAACAAAACAATCAAAATGTGAAAAATACTAAGTTAGATTCCCTCAACAGGCTTTCATGAATAAAAAATTTGTATGCATTTCAGAATGGTGCCTTAAATGATATGATCACTATTTATGTATTCTTTCTGGCAACATAGATGGTAAAACATGCCAATTAATGAGTTAATGTGATACAGATATACCTCCAAATAATTATACAAATACAAATTTTTTATTAACTAAATTGTTTACTAAAAACATGTCAATATAAAACATATAGCAATTTCCTTCATTATAAAGATCTGGAAAACAAAAACCATTTAAAATTTTATTACATTACTTATTATTTACAGATAATGTTTTCTTGCTTCTTATATTTAAACAGTTCAGTTTACAAGAAACAATGTTTTAAAATGAATGGGGTTTTGTTTTTTTTTTTAATAATGTATGACAATACTGAAAAAAAGTTTTAAAATATTTGGATTAATTCTAAAGAATCATAATATAATTTAAACTGCATAAACAGATAACAGATTAATCTCTGTACATAATACTCAATGGCTCATCCACATTTAAAATTACTGAATTTATTCATTTTATTATTAGTAAGACTAAAATTATAACAATTACACATAATTATTTATATTCAATATCTTATTTTTAAGATTAACAAAAGGAAAAAGAATATTTAATTCATATATAATATATATTATTATATTTATATGAATTAAAATGTTGTGTTTGAAGAATTAAAAATGCATTCTTGTATTTTTTTTTTTCCCTAATAAAAGAACAATTTTTAATGAAACATATGATCTTATTAAATTATTATGTCATATGAAGTTTAATAAATTTATGTATAATAACTGCGTAAAGAATGATTAAACAACTAAAAGCACGTTAGGATAACACACTTAAAGAACACGCAAAAATCAATTATTTAGTATATATGTAAATATATATATATATTATTTTTCTTTTAATTTTGTATTTGACAGAAAATTTTCTTTATACATTATAAAAAGAAATATTAGCTCAGCATAGAAGGAAAAATCATTGAAAAAAGATTTACTGATCAAGACATGGAATAGAAAGGAAAATAAACAGATTAGCTAAATCTTTTAAAACTAACACATACAAAGGAAGAAAACATTAAAGTCGATTTCCTACAATATGGCATTTTTAAATAAAGAGTAATGTTCTAAGAAAACAAACAGATTTATTAAGAAGTATTGTAAGCAAATTCATCTACACTTTAAATTTATTATAAAGGTGTACAAAACAAAATAATCCACATGAAGCAATGTTAGGACAAAAAAATTTTATTGATTATGAACTTTTAATTTCCACCAATACAGATAAAAGTTTTATCTAATAAAATTTATTAATTTTTACATCATTATACTGCTACTACACCACACCATATCACATCACATCACTGTGCCTACAGCTGAGTTGTCCCTTTGCAGTTTACATTATTATATGAAAAACCTTACAGAAAAAGGAAAAATTACAGAAATGGAACAGAAAATTGTAATGTAAAGAGAAAAGGTAAACAAATATAAAAATAAGCCATATCTTTAAAATTAATGTTAAGGATAAAAATACTAAAAGTGAACAAAAAAGAATTTCTTTTTATTCATTTTATTCTGTATTTAAGAAACATAAATCTTCCAAAATACACAAATATATTTATTAAGCAGTTATTTAATAGTAAGTTGAGTAAATCCAAGTACACTTTCAATTATTTGAAAATATGATTTAAAATATTAAAAAAAAAAAAAAATCTAACTAGATTAATAAATATATTCATGTATAACTTTAGTGAAGTATAAGGGCACAAAACTGAGTCTTTAATATAGTCAGTCTTTTATATAGTGTTACTTTTAATATTTTAAAAAATATTTCATTATTAAAACATGCTAATTTTTAAACAATAGGAAATGCAATTTACAGATTATTTTTAAATAAATATAAAATATTTTTATAGTACTTTTTATCAACATAAAAGTAAAAAAGTTATCAAAATTAAAAATAGTTAAATATGTTTATTTTAATTATTAAAATTTTAATATAGCATTGCTAAATATATATTGCAAACATCTGAAGCTAGTAATAGAACAAGTACAATTTACAGGTACAAGTTAATAATTTTAAAAATAGTTTCTTGAACTGCAAAAAATTAGGAATAAAAGTATGATAAATGGAAAGTATTAGTATTTTTCGTTAGCATATAAGTAGAAGAAAATTTCAAATTTAAATATAAATAATAATTAGAATTTTAACAAAGTAAACATATATGAACATTGATAAAAATTAAAAATATTACATACAAATAAAAGTAAAGTCAAACTGCTAGGAATAACTTTGATCAAGCTTTTATTTCTGCAATATCTAGGGTGAAATGAATAGATTGTTTTAAACATAACAGTAAACAGTTGGAAACAAAAAACAAAACAATGTTGGTTACAACAAAGCAGCAGCAAATAACAAAATTAGAAGATGACTTTTTTTTAAAAATTTTCTGCATACTTTAAGAATTATTTTCATACTTTATATTTTTTAGCATTTCATTCTTATTGTTGGGATATGTCATACTTATATTATGTCTTACAGGAATATTAAGAGAAAGGTTAAATTTCATTATACTTGTATTTTAATAGTTTAAAAATAGTTTTCATAAATATAAAATTATAATTATGAAGCAAATTGAATCTAAAAACATATATTACAAGTGCACAACTACTGTACTCGAAAAAAGATTTTTTAAATTATTAGAATTCTAAATATTCTATTAATATTTGAGGATTAGTTGGGAAAATAGAGCTGTTTGATTGTGAAGCAAAGATAATTAATCAGGTGCGGAGTATAAGCATAAACACCAGGCACATCTTGTAATTTGTTGACTTGACTAGGTGTTTTGAGATGGTTTTTTTTTTTTTTTTTTTTTTAATTATATATATATATATAATCAAGGAAGATACATTTCTTCTTAACAACGATTAAGATACAATTGTGGCGGCTTTGTAAAAGGTTGCGTAGTGTTATTAAAATCCAGACGGCAAATAAAAAGACGATAATCAATTTTCACAATCACATCTTTATTCCATTTCGAACGCCAACTACGTTCTGTTTTTATTCTAGCGGGAAAATTCCCTTTTTAACAGTGAAAGTAGAAGTTGTTCAATTCTTACTCCATTTTCCATCAATAGGTGTCGCTATACAATCTTCAATAATTATGAGATTTTCCTCTGAACAACAATTAAGATACATTCTTCAATAATTATGAGATCTTAAATATTTGTAGCCTAACTTTTGGGAACTGGATATTTGTAATTCTAGAACAACATCCAGCGTGCTGCTATAAAGATGACATAGTGCAGCAATTTTGAATTTACTTAAGTGAAAGCGGCATATTATGCAACAACTATTTTTTAAGCTCCGCGGTAAAATCGACGACTTCTGAGGAGTGCATGCGCAGTGGTTTCACACAGTTAATAACAAAAAGTTACGTGTGATAACGTGAGGTTTCCATCAGGTACAGCAGTTTAATGTTGACGTGAAAAGACTTGAAAATTGACAGGAATTCCATTAAATATGTTATCCATTAAATAGTAATGTAACTCATTATAAAGTTTGCCAAGGTGAATAATAATTAATGTTGTTTAATACAATCGAATCTTTGATAACAAATACCCTTAACACTAAAATAACCCAAAAAACCGCAATAACCTAGAAGAACTATTATAACATTTTTAAAAGGAATCTTCTACGTAGTGCTCGGCAATAACCCATAAATTAGGGATAGTAATTAAACAGAGAGAAATACACCAACAAGAAATAAATAATCATAACACTTATTTCAAATAAATATATGATTTATCTATTTTTTAGGCAGTACATATACATACAATTATCCTATATTTATACATACAGTTGTTCTGTTTGTTATCAATCTCCAATAAAAATAAACATATTACTTCAAGAATACAATTAGTAGCATATGAGATTTAAAATAACAAAGGCAGATTAATTAATAAGCAAATCAAAATGCATAGCAATGTCTTACATAGCGTCCAAAGCAACAGATGATCATCATCAATGTAATTGTAAAACAATATATATATATGTTTCTTATGTACATATACGGATTTTTGTAGCATAAAATTTCGAAATTATTTATTCAATTCCTTCTATTAGCTGACACTCACCCTATATATATATCTTGTTCAAATTTTCAATCGTTCATAAAATGTTTCTCAAGTTCAAATACATTTTTTTTTTTTTTGAACTTGTAGTGAATGACATGATGTTAATGCAGTTTTTTCAAATATTAATTCAGTAATTAAATTTAATTAATTAATTTTAAGTTTTTTTTTATTTAAGTTCATATATCTACCAATAGATGGCGCCAGATAAACTTAAAAATGAATGAAAATTATTTATAAAGGGCTTTCTGCAATATAGTGAAAAAAAAGTAGGAGTGATTTACAAAATTTTTTTTATTTATATTACTTGTTATAAATCAAAATGCATAGCAATGTCTTACATAGCGTCCAAAGCAACAGATGCAACTTAACAGTGTAATCATCAATGTAATCGTAAAACAATGTGTATATGTTTCTTACGCACATATACGGATTTACAAAAGAGTAGCATAAAATTTCGAAATTATTTATTATACTTCAAAATGCATAGCAATGTCTTACATAGCTTCCAAAGCAACATATGTAAATTAACAGTGTAATCGTCTTAGTTAGGCCTTCTCCTTATTTTCATTTCAGTGAATTTTAAGGACACATGATTATGCCAACTATACCAGGTAAGACCAGCTCTGTCATCAACGCCCGGTTGGTACAATCCATTCAAGTTGGATTCGGTACAGAAGTCGTACCACCAACCTCCTCTTCGCTCTTCGACGCAAACGGTTTTACTCGTATCTTTGGTTTTAAACGTGTTGTTGTTGTGGTATGCCATGCTATCTCCTATAGAATATTAAAAGAAAGGATAAGTTTTACAGAATACTTGTATTTTAATGGTTTTTAATGATTTTAAAATAATTTTTCATAAATATACAATTATAACTACGCCAAACTTGACTACTACTACTTTATAATGGGTATGCCACTTTAATATAATAGTGCCTCTCTAATCTTGAAGTTAAGTTTGTTTATTAAAATTACAGTGAGTAAAAAATGATATGCATGATTCAAAAAATCATCATCATAACTGGCATGACAGCCCTTTGTGGGTCTTAGCCTTTCTTTTAAAAGATCCAGCCAACCTGTTCTCCTCTTGGCTGTGGACCTCCAGTTTTTTATCTTAATAACATTAAAATCAGAGTCTAAACAGTCGACCCATGTCTTTTTCGGTCTTCCCTGGGTCCTGTTGAAAAGAGGTTGCATTGAAAACCCTCAAAGCAGCTCTATCACTTTCCATTCTCATGAGATGACCGGCCCATCTCATTCTGTTCAGTTTAAAATTTTAGAATGTCAATATCCCTGAAAAGTTTTTAAAGTTCAAAATTGTATCTTCTTTGCGAATTTCCATTGTCATTGATACCACCAAAAATAGTTTCTTTTATTTCAAAGATTGCTAACATTTTCTCTTCTCTTCTGTTAGTGAAAGATTATTCGAAACAAATAACTCGACATTTTATGACAGAGAACAAAATATCAAAGGCAATGAAAAGCCTTAACCTTATTAAACCTTATCCTAAGCTTTTAGGCGTAACTTTTATTACACAACTAACTTTTTAATTAAGACTCGGCGTTACCATGTTGAGGAAAATCCAACATTTTTAGTTTTGGCAAATTTTATTAAGAAGAAATTTATCTGTTTAAAATTTTTAAGAGTTAACTTCATGTTAACTAAACTTAATTAATTGTTTACTAAATGCTAACTTCTCTTAGATAATACAGTTTGGCCAAATAAGTCATTATATATTATTTAAAGAATCTTAGTCTAACCTTATGTCAGAATGAAACAGGGATATGCAATTTTTCGTTATTAACTTATAAAATTAACTTAGCAATTACAAATTCTTTAACAAAGGTACAAAATTTTTATTGAGATATTTACAAGAATTTGATTTTCATATATATATACATATATATATTATATCGATTACATAGTTAACAGCGTAGTGCTTGTCAAATAAATGTACTTCATTCGAATTAAATAACAATGGTATTCTAAAAATTACTGTTGTTAAGTAATAAAATTTAGAAGTTTTTAAAAATTTTATTATTTTCCGCGAGTTTTATTATTAAGAATTAAACTACTAAATATAATTTTAAATTATAGAATACGTAACTTCCAGTTTTTTCATAATGGATTATTTATATTTTTCGCCTAATTTATTATCCAATGTTACGAAATGAAAATATTTAGTATATTTCGTTTTTTCTAAAAGCTGTTCTTAAAACAATCGACTTTATTTGTTCCTTTTGTAACAAGATATTCATGGCAATCATCTTACTGGAAAAAAAGTGAATTATCTATAAAAAATTTTTTTAAAAAATGTCACTCTGCTCAAAAGAAATACGTCTATTTCGGCTCCATCTAGAATATATAAACTCATATTTGTGAAAATTGCAACACCATGAAGGAATCGTCATAATTGAATGAAATTTAATACACAGTTGAGTGGAAGTGGTACAAATAAATGATGAAATGTTCAAAGAAAACAAACAATAACAAGAGATCGGAATCATTATTTTGTGTAGCCACCACGCGCCGCAATAAGTGCTGCTAGACGACGTGGCATGGAGTCAAACAAATTTTGAATGTCTGCCTGAGGAAGAGCATTCCATATTGTTTGTATTCGCACCCAAAGTTCGTCTGCAGAAGCAACAGGACGAGGATCACGAGCGAGACGCCGACCAACGAAATCCCACATGTTCAATCAGCGACATATCCGGGGAATACGCAGGCCAAAGAAGAAGCTGTACCTGCCGAGTTACAAACAAGGATTGGACAGTCCTAGCGATATGAGGGCGGGCATTGTCCTGTTGAAATACAGCGCCTGGCAAACTTTGAAGGAAGGAAACAGCTTGGGGCTGTAGAACTTCACTGATGTACCGGTTGCTGTTCAGATTGCCCACAATTCTTAGCAATTGAGATCGTTCATGATATGCTATGGCACCCCCAGACCATAACTCCGGGTGTTCGTCCACTGTGGCGTTCGATAATGCACACCGGAAGGTGGCGTTCACCGGCATAGTGTCTGACACGAATGCAGCCATCATGGTACCACACATTAAAGCGAGATTCGTCAGAAAACACGACATGCTGCCAATCAGCACGCCAGTCTCTATGCTGAGCGGCCCTTTGTAGCCGCAGGCGACGATGGTTTAGCGTGAGAGGGATCCTGTATAAAGGAGTCCTTGCGCGCAGTCCACGCTGCAGCAGATGTCTACGAATTGATGAAGCACACAAGAAACACCTGTAGCTGTTGACCACTGTGCTGCCAATTGTCTAGAGGAAGCTGTAAGGTCCGTCAGCGCCATGCTGACCAGGTGTCTATCATCGCGAGATGACGTCACATTTCGGGGTCCACTCCCGGATTTCCGAGTTGTCCGACACTCGTCCATCCGCTGCTTCCAAAGACGCATCACTGTGCTGCGGTTACGCTGCACACGAGCGGCTACTGCACGATAAGACAATCCAGCTTAACGAAGGCCGATGATTCTCCCCGTTCAGACTCTGTAAGTTGTTCAAATCTCGCTCTCTTTCGTCGAAGAGGCATAAGTAACGATTGAGCTAACGTTTACCACTAGCAGATAACTACCGATAACCATACACGCCTCGCTACAGCCGTCTATTTATTCGTATCCATCCGTCGTTCAGAGGGCGCTGCTCAGCATACGCATGCGCTATGGATTTGAAATTCTAATCATTTGCATATCATGCGCTAATTTGCATTTCCTGAAAATTTCAGCTCACTCGCGTAAGTCCTTCATGGTGTTGCAATATTCACAAACATGAGTTTAGTTGATAATTACATTATGAAGCAATACTGAATTAAATATATAACCTGCAGTGCCGCTATGTTCTTCTAAATGCAGTGTATAGTTTTTCCCTTCGTCGTCGAGCCAAAAGTTTTGTACGCTGCAAAACGACGATTGCCATCTGCATCCTCCAAGTCAATGCGCATCTCGTATTGGGTTTGATTGGAAAGAGCGTGTATATTCTCATTACCTGAAAAACAGAGTTGATAACTTAAATTTTACACTAAGCGAACAAGTGACCACTAATAAATTATAGTTTAAAAAACTAAAAAATGCGCTTTTAGAGTTAATCAAACCAAAAAAGTGTTTCCTTTATATATAATTTTCATTCATTTTTTTAAAGTTTATTTGGCGCCTCTATTGGTAAGATATGTGCAACTTAAATTTAAAAAAAAAACTAACATTAATTAATTAAATTTAATTACTGAATTAATATTTGAAAAAACTGTATTAACATCAAGTGTCATCCACTACAAGCTCAAAAAAATGTATTTGAACTTGAGTGGATGAAAAAAGATATATTTTAAAAACGATTGAAAATTTGAACAAGATATATATAGGGAGAGTGTGAGTTAATAGAAGGAATTGAATAATTCTATCCTTTAAATATTGACATTTTGAGGGTTGTCAAAGCAAGAAAAGAAGCACTAAAATTCGGTCAAAAACAAATTCGATTTCAAATTTTTGTCGTCTCGGAAACTTTTGCGCCCCTAAAAATTTGCCGCTCTAGGCCCGAGCCTCGCTGGCCTAAGCCCTAAATTCGGCACTATTTATATATCTCTTCTTCGGGCACAAAATGAAAGCAATTTTTTTTATTTTTACGAGTATATCTCTTAATATTTAAAGAAAAGATATCATAAAATCAGCGCTATTGGATTAATAATTCTATAAAAATAGAAAAAAAAATTTAAATAAATTATAGTTTAAATTATAAACACTAAAAACACGCTTTAGAGTTAATCAAACTAAAAAGTAAATAATAATTGTTAACATAAGAATAAAATAACTGACGAGAAAATGAATGTCACTGTTCTCAAAAGCGTGGGGTGCTCGATATCAATGAAGCGTTATAATTTTTCACTAGTTTCATTCTAAAATGCATAGTTAGTTTAAAAATGTCATACAAAGCACCCCGCTTTTAGAACAGTGACATTCATTTTCTCGTCATAGTCAGAATTTTATTCTTATGTTAACAATTATTTTTTACTTTTTAGTTTGATTAACTCTAAAAAGCGTGTTTTTAGTTTTTAAACTATAATTTATTTTTTTTTTTTTAGGATTAACTCTAAAGGCCTGTGTTTTAGTGTTTTTAAACTATAATATTTAAATGAGGTCTCGGTACGGAGGACTAGAACTATAGTTCTTACAATAATTTAATTAGTAAAACAAAGGCTAAATGCGAATATGTCGAGCCAGCCAGAATTCGAACAGGAGTCTCCTGATCCATAATCAGGCGCATTATCCGATGTGCCACGATGTGCCGATGCAATAATTAAGGTCTTCCGCAGACTAGGCAAATAGATTCGACATAAACTCAAGAATTCTGAAAATCTCCCAGCTTGGAGTGAACTGCACTGGTGATTTAATGGTGCACTTGTTATCAAATTTATATCTTTAATTTTTCATTTCTTTGTATAATAATCCAGAGTTCCGTATCTGTATATATATGATGCTTGTAAATAAAAATTAAAGTGTTCCCATGAACCTGAAAGGGGTCCTCTTATTGAAGACGTTATAGGTCTAATATAGGCCAAAACGTTACATACCAAACATTAGTTGCATAACAAAATATTTGTAAAAAATTCTAAAAATTCAGATTAACAGATTTTATTTGCAGATTCGTAGGCTTTCTTTAGTCTTAATTTTTTGAAGTTACTAAAAGAAAATAATAACTCAATTAACAAAAAGAATGAGGCTGCGCATTTAAAATAGATCACTGTTACATTAATCATGTATGTTACATCATCATTCATCATGTATTAATCATTAATCATTCATTTTCGTTTTGTTTTAAGCTAGTTTTTACCTATTTGTGTTGTTGTTGCTTATCCCTTGATTTAGAATCATAAACCAAGTCCAGTAGATCATGCTGCATCAATAGATCGTAAACGGTCCTCCCCTCATTCAACAGTTGCCTCACAGAGGCACCAATACAATCGATGAGATGAGAGGGGGAGACGCGATGGCCGAACAATGACAAAGGATATATGTCTCCTCGTCTCCATTGATGGTCAAACTCTTAGTGTGGTCAGTCCTTAGTCTAGCTAAAGCCGTTTGAGCAGATCTAGGATAGGTGCACTGCAAGGACATGACAGGATATTTAGCGGCGTACCATGCATTAATTGGTGGCGACCTCCAAGCGGTATTCACTCTGGTTAAAGTCCCGGAATGAACCTTTGAAGCTAACAGATAGGAAGAAGAAGCATTGGGAAGTTCGCAACCTTCCCTAGCGAGCAGATCAGCAATTTCATTTCCATAGATGTCCACATGGGAGGGAACCCACTGTAAGCACACCGATCCGATCTGGTCCAAAACAGATAGTTTAGAAACAATATCCTGCCCCAATTTGTCCAGGATGCTTGGCCAATCCTTCAAATGCTGTATTGAGCTCTTACTATCAGTCAGAATTTACCTATTTGTTAATATAGCTATAAAAGTTTTAAAGTTGGTTCCAAAAACTGAAAATATCTGCAAAACTCTAACTTATCACAGAGAGTATTGGAAAATGTCAATTCACCATAAGATCTTTACCGAGACTTACCTAACCAGAACTCTTGCGTCAGATTTCCAAAGCCAGTTTTATAAGTTTCCCAGTCCTGGTAAAAATCCTGTTGAACAGTGAAATTGTCTCTTCTTTGTATAACCTGTTTTAATGAAAAATGAATTATATTTTAAATAGGTAAAACAAGTAACATAAAAAAAAAATTTTTAAGTCATTTCCTACTTTTTTTTTTTTTCACTATATTGAAGAAAGTCCTTTATAAATAATTTTCATTTTTTTTTAAGTTTATCTGGCGCCATCTATTGGTAGATATATGCAACTCAAATCTAAAAAAAACTAAAATTAATTAATTTAATTTAATTATTGGACACAGCAGTATAACATTTTGACTCGGTTCGATAGTTGAGTTTGAAAATGAATTCCTCTGTAAAATAAATCCAGAATACTAACCATCAAGATTGACACATAACAAAAATTCAAACTAATTTTTAAAGCTTTTCCATTTAATTTTTTTTACATCTATTTTTATATTTATATTTATATTAGTTATTTTACATTTAAAATAGCATAATTAAATTCAAAATAAATAAATAAAACAAATATAAAACAAGTAATATAAAAAAAAAAAAAAAATTTAAAGTCAATTCCTACTTTTTTTCCACTATATTGCAGAAAGTCCTTTATAAATAATTTTCATTCATTTTTTGAAGTTTATCTGGTGACATCTATTGGTAGATATAGGCAACTTAAATCTAAAAAAAACCTAAAATTAATTACTGAATTAATATTTGGAAAAACTGTATTAACATCAAGTATCATCCACTACAAGTTAAAAAAAATGTATTTGAACTCGAGTGGATGAATAAAAAGTATTTAATGAACGATTGAAAATGTGAACAAGATATATATAGGGAAAGTGTGAGCTAATAGAAGGAAATGAAAAATATATCCCTCGGACTGTGGTTATCAAACTTTTCTAGGATTACTTGAGCGGCTATCACTTTAAAAAAATTTTGATGACTCAGCTTTTCAACAACACTGCAGAAATTGCATGAATTGGTCAACTAAAGAATGTATTAAATAGGCCATTAAATAAAATAATATAATATCTAAAATATAAAATTCATTATTTAGAAAAGAAATCTTGACAAGAAAAAGAAACTGGACGTGCAACAATTACAACTAGCCTAAAAATTCAGTTCAACTAGCTTTTAAGTAATAGAAAATTTCAGCTATTTTTTCAATTCCTTCTATTAGCTCACACTCTCCCTATATATATCTTGTTCAAATTTTCAATCGTTAATAAAATACTTGTTATTCTTCTACTCCAGTTCAAATACATTTTTTTTTGAATTTTGTAGTGGACGACACTTGATGTTAATACAGTTTTTTCAAATATTAATTCAGTAATTAAATTTAATTCATTAATTTTAGTTTTTTTTAGATTTAAGTTGCATGTATCTACCAATAGATGGCGCCAGATAAACTTCAAAAAGAAAATGAATGCTAATTATTTATAAAGGACTTTCTGCAAAATAGTAAAAAAAAAATAGGAATTGACTTTAAAATTTTTTTTTTATATTATTTGAATGATTGTTTCGCTGTCCTCTTGAAACTATTTTTCGTGCCACTAGGG
This sequence comes from Caerostris extrusa, assembly GCA_021605095.1. NCBI lineage: Eukaryota > Metazoa > Arthropoda > Arachnida > Araneae > Araneidae > Caerostris > Caerostris extrusa. The sequence continues at coordinate 71,286 of BPLR01016726.1, forward strand.
GCCACAGATTCTAGTTTGAGAACAACTGCTCTAGTACGACACTTTTCTAGAACGGTAACTAAATTAGTTGTAATAATACAGTTAATTTTAAATATCTAATTTCGTTGAAATTGATGCAGGGCTTTTAATCTCTCCCGGTAAGATTATTTTTTATTGAAAACCAATCGATTTAAACGGTATTTTATTTATTTATTTATTTTTTATTGTTGAGATATTCTTATGTAGGGGAATTGTATTCTGATAACATTTAATCTGCTACTTAGAATAATTTAATTAAAAAGAAAAAAATAAACATAAGCATGTAAGTCAAAGTTTTAAATGATAGAAACTATGCTATTCTAATTGTATATTATTAAAGGGATTATATTATGTACTTTCCATACATTCCGATAAAAAAGAGTTTAAAATAGTCTTGTGAGTTGAATATACATACGAATATTTAAAAATCGAGCAAGAACTCAAACTTTTTTTATCTCTAGAATTTAATTAAAAATTGGCGAATTGCTAGCAATGAAACAAAATGCAAACAGATAGATGCTATCGCCATCTATTGAAAGTTTTCGAAAGGAAAAGTGATTATTTGAATTTGTGAAAAACGTAAGCAACATAAAAAGTTAATCTATATTTGACTTTGTTTTAATGAAACAATGTTAATTAATAATTTTTTTTTTCTGAAAGTAATATTTCTATTTTAAATTAAAAGTATTTCAATTAGTTACTTGCTTCATTTATTTATGTATAGAAATAATTTATGCTGTGCATAAAAAAAAAATCTGGTGGATTATTCCTTGTTTATTTAAAATAGAAAATTCGAAGGAAGTAAAGATTTAAATTCTATTAAAATTAAAATCAAAATTCCTATTTAAAATTAAAATTTTGGAAGAAAATTCAATATTTTTCAATAGTGCTTACTTTATTTTTTATAAGTTTAAATGTTGTATGATGCACCCTGTTTTCTTGCTTTCTAACAACATTTTCTGAGTGTATGCAACAAGTTACCCTTGTAACAAGTAGTTAATCCTTAAGAATATGCAAATAACGTTTTTTAAAAAATTTTGAATTAATCCCAAAAAAAAAACCCCTTTTTTTACACTATTACTTTATGGAAATTCCTAGAAATTCTCAAAAATAAAAATGACAATTTATGGGTTTTTCCTGGTTGATCCATTAATAGAAAAATATCACATTAGAATTTGAAGGGTTGTACTTTATATAAGAATGATGGAGCTAATAGTCTCGAATGCTTTAGTATAATTAATATTATGACTTTTGGGAAACGTATATGATCTTCAAAAATTGTGAGTTTTCTCGCGAATGTTGACAGCAAAAGTAGAACATAATTCAATTTCTCGTGAAAATAAATATTATTCCGAGAAAATAAAAAAAACGGAATTCATTTTTAATGTGGCTATTTTCAAATGCTCAGCTTTGAGACTGAAGGCTAAGTTTCCGAATAATGGAAGATAAACAGCAGATTCAACTTTACACAGAGAGTAATCAAGAGGGAGTTTTCTTCACTGTCCCTCACTTTTTTTGCCACCATAATTTTGAATGAAAACATCCAAGAATGGTCGCTATAAGTTCATCTCCTCTTCTATTTTTCTTAGAATTCAACGGAAGAGCTTCAGGTCTTCTGATTTATCTATCTCCAGAAAAAGCATGACATCCTCCAGTTTGAAGTCACTTAGACTTCGAATCAAGCTCCCTTAATTCGAAGCTCAACATGCTATTCACCAATCCTACTTTGTAATGTCATCATCATCAGTGGCGCAACAGCCCCATGGTGGGCAAGGCCGTCTGCCTACTGGCATATTTCTAGACAGGAGATGATGTGTTTTTACGGGGTAGGGTTTTCAGCACTACGCCCCACGCTCTATAGTCCTATTAGAATGGGTACTACGGTTTTAAAGTGGATTCCAAACCACTACAGACATCCATGGCACCGCCGGGACTCGAACCCGAAACCTGTGGTACCGAGCACCAGAGCGTTAGCTACTCGGTCATTCAGGCTCCACTTTTTAATGTAGGGTCTACAAAATATTTTGTTCTGGCAGACTTGCTATTGTGCCCAAAAAGTAAGACTAATTTTTATTTTTTCCAAAAACTCTTTATTTACTCTTCCAAATTTATTTCATCGCCTTCAGGGTAATCCCCCTCCGGACACAATGCACTTATGCCAACTTTTTTTCCAATCCTCAATGCATGCTAAAAAGTCATCGGCAGGAATGGGCTTCAAAGCGCACGCCGATTCACGTTGAATCTCTTCAATCGACTCAAAACGGTGTCCCCGGAGTAGTCTTTTGAGTTTAGGGAATAGCCAGAAGTTGCACGATGCTAAATCAGGTGAATACAGTGGTTGTGGAACAATGTAGGTTTCATTTGTGGCTAAAAGTCACAAAGAATCAATGCAGTGTGAGATGGCGCATTATCATGATGCAAAAACCAAGAGTTGTTTTTCCATAAATGTGGCTTTTTTGAGATTAGCTTCACGCAAACGACGCATAACATTCAAAAAAATATTCCTTGTTGACAGTTTGCCCGGCGGAAGGAATTCATAATGCACCACGAAATCGAAGAAAACGGTCAACATGACCTTGATTTTTGAGCGACTTTGAAGTGTTCTGTTCGGTCTTGCTTCACCTTTGTCACGATATTCACTCGATTGATCGGTGTTTCCGGGTTGTAAACATAAAGTCTCATTTCCAGTTATGATGCATTTCAACTTATCCTGGTAGTCAGAAAGCATCGTTTCTCAAACTTCAACGCGACGATGTTTTCCCAAAAATTCAGTGTTTTCAGTACCAATGGAGATTTGAAGCGTTTGAGGCCCAAAACATCTTTTGAAATGGAATTGACAGATCCTTTTGAAATTCCAACATCAGCAGCAAGGTCGCTAGTTATAAATCGACGGTTTGCAAGCATCAAATCTTTAGTTTTTTGGACGTGTGCTTCGTCGGTTGAGTTTGATGTTCGACCAGAGCGCTCTTCGTCTTCAACGCGTTCTCTGCCTTCTTTGAACTGTTTATACCACTTGTAAACATTTCTTTCCGATATAGGAATGCTGGCTGAATACCTTCTGCAACATTCTTTACGTTTCCGCAAACAAAATGTAATGCAAGTTCTTTTTGCTCAATTAATTCCGATATTTATAAAATCGCCGGAGTCAGTTTTAGCGTCTCACAAAGCCAAGTGCAACTCAAACACTAATGAATATTTTGATGTGAAATTTCACACAGGTCAAGGACAGTGGCAACAATCTAAAAAAGAAAAAAATTGAAATTCCATATGCCCAGGAAATTTAAATTGAAAATTGGTTTTACTTTTTGGGCACAGTAGTATTGTCGGAGAGTAGATAACTCAAAAATGAGTTAGTTTGACCTTAAGTTTGTGATAAGAAGTAACTGTGTGCATTAGGGAATTAAGTTATTGATGAAGTAAATCGATCAAGTAAATCCTGTACCGTCCATCCTCCTCCATCTGTGTCCATGTCGCAGTAGACATCCATTTCCTTATCCGCCACCCATATCTTGTAGATGCCACTTTTGCCCCTTTCAATCTCCAATACTTGTGAGCAGTCGGTGGGCCTCTTGTGATGCACCTTTGGCAGCAGGAGGGTCTTTTTTTCATCATTATCTATGGGTAATTAAAAACAATAAATGAATGAAATAGTGAAGTTGTTGGCAACAGAAGTATGATAATTGAGTAAGATAACAATCAATGGATGAAATATTGAGACATTGACAATCGGGTGTTCTTTTTTTTTTCAACATTATCTAATGATAACTGAAAAAAAGAATAATAAACAATGAATGAAAAAAAAAAAAGCAATGAAAAATTAATGAACATCAAATAAAGTTTTTAGTGTTGTTTTCAAATGTCGATCATTTTGGCTTGAGGTAATTTGCCACAATGATGACCGATGGATAGCAGGTCAGCCTTATACAGATTGCACTACGAAAGTCTTGAGCTCTCTTCACCACTGATAAAAAGGAGGTTCTCTTTTTCATTTTTGTCCAATGATAATTGAAAACAAGTAACATAAAAAAAAAAAAAATTTTAAGTCAATTCCTACTTTTTTCACTGTATTGCAGAAAGTCCTTTATAAACAATTTTCATTCATTTTTTTTTTTAAGTTTATCTGGCGCCATCTATTGGTAGATATATGCAACTTAAATATAATTAAATTTAATTAAAAAAGATTTAAATTAATTAATTAAATTTAATGAAGGAATTAATATTTTTGAACGATTGCAAAACAAGATATATAGGAGAGTGTTAACCTCCAGTGTGACTCCACTGCAAGTTCAATAAACAACAAAAAAATGTATTTGAACAGTTTCGAGAAGATGAATAAAAAGTATTTTTATTAATGATTGAAAATTTGGCAAGACATATATAGGGAGAGATTCTCGTCGTGAGCTAATAGAAGGAATTGAAAAAAAAAGCAACTACTCAAGGAAATAACAAAACATTGAAAATTCAATAAACATCAAATAAAATTTAAATATGAGAAGGACTATCCCAGTTTCAAAATGAAGTACTATTTAACTGAGTTCAACACAGAGAAATATTTACATTGATGGAATGATCATCATAACTGGCTCGACAGCCCGTTGTGGGCCTTGGCCTTCTTGGTCAGAAAGATCCAACCAGGCTGTTCTCCTCTTGGCCGTTTTCAGTTTTTTTATCTTAATAACATTAAAATCTGAGTCTAAACAGTTGACCTATCTCTTTTCGGTCTTCTCCTTGGTCGCTGTCCAAAAGGGGTTACATTGAAGACCCTCAAAGCAGCTCTATCACTTTCCATTCTCATGAGATGACCGGCCCATCTCATTCTGTTCAGTTTAACGAATTTTATAATGTCATTATCTCTAAAAGTTTGTAGAGTTCAAAATTGCATCTTCTTCGCCAATTTCCATTGTCATTGATGCCACCAAAAATAGTTCGTAGCACTTTCATTAATGGAATAGGATGTACAAAAAATAAATAATAAAGATCAGAAATATATTTCATAGTTTGCCTTTCTCTGAAAATCAATTTAAGAGGAGAAAATTATCATTATCGTATGCAATGTCCAAAAATGTAGATATTTTATGGAAAATAAAACAAAATACTAAATCTCACCTTTTCCAATGCCTTTTCTAAATCTTTTAAAATCCAATGAATAAAACGAATCTAATTCTTCTCCTGTGGACTTCTCACCTGTTAGTAATAAGTTAATTTGTAGCACAAATTAAAAACTGTGCGTAATTAGTTTATAAAAGGGATGTATGACTAATTTATTAACACGCTTTTATTAGTTTCACCTGCTTTTATTAGTTTCACCGTATATTAGTTTCATGTTTGCTTGTATGAACTGACTCTTTGGGCTCGATTTTGCCCTACTGTCAGCGATCAGATTTAATTTAAACGTTGTAGACTTATCAAGGACCGACGGCAGTAAAAATATTTTGATAAGTTTATTATCTCATCCTGATTAGGATCGCCAGGATTAGTGATTTTATTTTAACTATGAAGAGCAATTTAACCCATGTAGAATGAAAGTACCTAAGACATTCAAACCCACTTGGGACAGTGGCGCAACTGATAACGCGCCTGACGCGAGCCCTATTCGAATCTTGGCTGGCTCGACATATTCGCATTTAGCCTTTGTTTATCTCACATTTAAATTATTGTAGTATATAATAAACTATAGTTCCAGTCCTCCGTACCAGGACCTCGTTTAAATTTTTATAGTTTAAAAACACTAAAAAACACGCTTTTAGAGTTAATCAAACTAAAAAGTAAAAAATAATTGTTAACATAAGAATAAAATTACTGACGAGAAAATGAATGTCACTGTTCTAAAAGCGTGGGGTGCTCGATATCAATCGTTATAATTTTTCACTAGTTTCATTCTGAAATTCAGAGTTAGTTTAAAAATGTCATACAAAGCACCCCACGCTTTTAGAACAGTGACATTCATTTTCTCGTCAGTCCTTTTATTATTACGTTAACAATTATTATTTACTTTTTAGTTTGATTAACTCTAAAAGTGTGTTTTTTTAGTGTTTTTAAACTATAATTTATTTTTAATTTTTGTTTTTTTTTCATATTTTATAGAATTATTAATCAAAATAGTGCTGATTTTATGATATCTTTTCTTTAAATATCAAGAGATGTACTCGTAAAAATAAAAAAAATGCATTCATTTTGTGCCCAAAGAAGAGATAAATAGTGACGGATTTAGGCTTAGGCCAGCGAGGCCCGGGCCTAGAGCGGCAAATTTTTAGGGGGCGCCAAAGTTTCCGAGGTGACAAAAATGTGAAATCGAATTTGTTTTTTACCGAATTTTAGTGCTTCTTTTCTTGCTTTGACAACCTCAAGATGTCAATATTTAAAGGATAGAATTATTCAATTCCTTCTGTTAACTCACACTCTCCCTATATATATCTTGTTCAAATTTTCAATCGTTCGTAAATACTTTTTATTCATCCACTCAAGTTCAAATACATTTTTTGAGTTTGTATTGGATGACACTTGATGTTAATACAGTTTTTGTCAAATATTAATTCAGTAATTAAATTTAATTAATGAATGTTAGTTTTTTTAAATTTAAGTTGCACATATCTACATATAGATGGCGCCAAATAAACTTTAAAAAAATGAATGAAAATTATATATAAAGGACTTCCTGCAATAGAGTGAAAAAAAAAAAGTAGGAATTGACTTAAATTTTTTTTTATATATATTATTTGTTAAATAATTAATCGTGTAAGTAGTAAAATTTAAGATTAGATAAATTTAAGATTTAATTAAATAGACAGGATTTATTTCTTAATTAAAAGCAATTTATACTAAATTGCATGTTTAATTGTTATACCAATATATGCATATATATATATTTATTTCATGCCTAAATGCAATACTTAAATTTAATTCGAATCCATTATAACTATTCGTATTATTATTATTATTATTTTTATATAAGGGCGTCAAATTATCTTGGGCCCTGACGCCATCGAACCTAAATCCGTTACTGTATATAAAATAAAAAGTATAAAAGGAAAGTATAATGTAAAAAGGTATAAAGTAAAGAACGAAATAAAAATTAATTTTGAATTTATTTTCTTCTAATATGCTATTTTGTATTATAAATAAAAGTTTATTTCCAAATCATGATTTATTCAATTCCTTCTATTAGCTCACACTCTCCCTATATATATCTGGTTCAAATTTTCAATAGTTAATAAAATACTTTTTATTCATCCACTCAAGTTCGAATACATTTTTTTTTTAACTTGTAGTGGATGACACTGGATGTTAATACAGTTTTTTCAATTATTAATTCAGTAATTAAATTGAATTAATTAATTTTAGTTTTTTTTTAGATTTAAGTTGCATGTATCTACCAATAGATGGCGCCGGATAAATTTAAAAAAAAAAATTGAAATTACTTAGAAAGGACTTTCTGCAATAGAGTGAAAAAAAGTAGGAATTGAATTTTAAATTTTTTTTTTTTATATTACTTAAGACACTGAATAAATTTTGACCTAATACAGAAAAAAAAAAATTCATTTTAAATGCAAAATTTCATTATAAATGGCATTTGACATTTTTATTTAAAAAAATATCGCTTCATTTATTTATCACGACTATGTCAAAAGATTGGCAACAATAGTTTAAATATTTAATTTATACCGTTGTGTGAAAGTTAAACAATGTGAATGATAAAAAGAATTTATAATGCGAACTATAAATTCTCTAATATATAATCACTAGATAGGTGCGTCAAATCAGTTCAGCATTCGAATTCCTTTTTATCCATTACAGTTAATAGCCTCAGGCATATGACGCATATCTGCGAGTTCGAGGTAAGTGAAAAGTTGAATGTTACTGATAAAAATCCACTGCTCGATTGAAACAGGATTGCTTGTTTAACAAACCTTCTGTTTTCCTAATAAGTCCCTCTAGTATTTCTAGGTAGCATTTGTAAACTTTAGTTTCCATTTGAAATTTGTTTGTTTCCTTGATTTGCTGTTTCATTTCGTCGACGTTATTTTGAAACTCCTTTTAGAATATTCCAAGCTTTACAGAAGACTGTGAGCATAATGTTATTGTTGTTTTTCTTATTCCACTTAATCGACAGCAACATCTAGATCACGAATGGGCAAACTTTTTCGGTCGCGGGACAAAAAATCGAGAAAAAAAGTTTGGCTGGCCAAGATAAATTTTTCTAAAATTTTACGAACAATATACAAGTATTACAATTTAAATATGTTAATGAGATGAATGAAATTGCGATCCTTAAATTAAGGTTCGAAATGAGATGTACTGATTCTAAGGAACGACGCTAAATGCTCATCTGTCCATCTACTTCTGAAATAATTCTTTCTAGGGTTCATAGTGGAAAACACTCGTTCACATATATAAGATGAAGCAAACATTGCACTGATTTCTCTGGGCGTGAAATATTGAATTTGGGAAAATTACTTTCGATAATGATTTGTAAAACTCTAAATTGTTGGCGCTAATCTAGAGCTATAACTTCCGCTTTTAACACTTTACTGACTGAAAGCTGTCTGTGCTTGCTATTTTGTTGATTTATGTTTTGTAGAACAAAAACAGAGAAAGTAAAAAGATCATCAGTCCTTTGAAAAAAAAAAGGAATAAAAAAAATATTTAATAAAAGTAGAAAAGGAGATGGATATATAATACATAAATATATATTTCGTTTAATTTGCCGCGGATCGGGAAATTAAAATTCTATCCGCGGGCCGGATAGAACCTTCCGGCGGGTCGTAGTTTGCCCATCCCTGATCTACATCAAGTCCATAAAACCATGTCAAACGACGACTCATGATAAAGGGTAAAAATGCAGTTTCTTTTTTGTCCTTGACCTTGCAGCACAAAAACATGGAGCATCCAAAGGGAGAAGTCTGACTTTACCCTACTCGATTATAACCCCGGGCACTGGGTACTATTTTAATCGCCTTTTACGACATTCATACGACTACAGTGAGGCTATTCGAACCCTGATCCACACGGGACTCATAATATTATATTCAAATCAAGGATCTCAGCTTGAAATCTGACAAGCGATGCCTTATCGAATATATTCGTGTCATGGCGGGAAGGCGCAACAAGTTCTTAGGTCGAAAAGTCCTTCCAACGGATGCGAAGAGGATGGGAAAAAAACTACACTTTAAAAAATTAAACCATAACGATATCAAAGCATTGTCAGTCTTCCTATATTTACGAAAAATACACATTTAAGAAATGAGCATTACTAAGAAAATATATCAAAAAAATTTAATTTGAAAATTTGTTCCTTACCTAAAAGATAATTGTCCTCAATATTCGATATTAGAATCTTTGCCATTTTCAAGTAAGATACAGGTCGCCCTTTCTTTCCGCAAGAAGTTCCATTAAAAATCATTTCGTCATCTGCTAAAAAAAGGAAAGATTTGAAAATGGTCTACAATATATTGTAACACATCTATAAACCGTATTACGGGGGTAAGGTGAAAAGTTCTCGGCCTGACAATGAAAGACTGCAACTTTCAGTTAAAAATGATTTTTATTTTTCTACATAATTGCCCTTGACTTCAACACACTTGGTTCAACGTTTCTCCAGCATCAGTATTCCTTCCCGGAAGTGAGAGTCTGGCAGGTTGTGAAAATATTCATCTACGGCCCTCTCAACTTCGTCCATTTCGCTGCCCAGAAACAAATTTCTTCGTTTGGGAACAAATGAAAGTCTGAGGGTGCCAAAACAGGAGAATAGGGGATGGCCGAGCAAATAGTACCCCAAATAAAGTTTTCCCATTACCAACGCACCCTTGTGCACAGGTGTTGTCCTGGTGAAATATGTTTTTTTTCTTCTTCAATCCAAGCCTCTTTTTCGCGAATTTTGCATCCAGTTGGTCAAGAAGGTTGGAGTGATATTCGCCTGTAATTGTTTTGCCTTTTGCAAAGTAATCAATTAACAGGATCCCTTTCGCATCCCAAAACACGCTGGCCATGACCTTTCCGGCAGATGTGATCGACTTCACTTCTCTGGCGTAGAACCACCGGCTTCCACCCTCTGCTTGACTGCTGTTTTGTTTCTGGCGTGTAGTGGTGGACCCATGTCTCATCAATGGTGACAAAATCGGTCGCATTCCTATTGAATTGGCCCAAAAGCTGAAAATCGTTTGCTTTTGATCGGCATTTAGCAAATGCGGCACCCATCTTGCGCAGAGCTTTCGCACCCTAATTCTTCGCCCGAGATATTTCACACCCTTTCTTCCGATATCTCCACAGCTTCAGCTATCTCACTCGCCTATCGTCCATCACGATATTATGCACTTTTATCGATGGTTTCCGGTGTGGTGGCGGTTTTTGGTCGTCCTTCACGTGGGTCATCTTCGAGGGATGTGTGACCACTTTCAAATTCAGCTGCCCACTTTTTAAAGGTGGACATGGAAGGAGCAGAGTCCCCGTAAACTTTTGTCAACTTGTTAATCCATCCAAAACGAAGAATTTCATAACCGGACGATATTCAAGTTTATCCATTTTAACGAAAATTAAACGCAAGACGTCTAATGCAAAAAATTCGTGTAAACAAGCTAATGGAGAGAACAAGTTGAAACTTGTCATAGGAACTAATGACACGCGCAGGCCCTTGGCAGGAAACATAAATTTTGTTGATTGGAGTGGCATCTCTGTGACAGGCCGAAAACTTTCACCTTACCCTCGTATTGTATCTCTATCAAAAAAATTGTCTAAATAATTTTACCTACGTTACAAAAACATGTAGCAAAAATGTCAACATTAATATATGTATTTGTTTATATATATATATATATATATACTAGAGGGCCCCGGCAGACGTTGTTTTGTACTGAAAATAAAAAAATTACTGGAATATATTTGCAGCGCAATTGGGAATCTAAACTTTCGAGGGACCCCTCAAACGCACACACACAAAATTTCATCAAAATCGGCTCTGCCATTTAGAGGAGTTCAGTGACAAACACACGTACAAAAGTATTATATATATATATAAATATATATAAAGATATACTATGTATAATATTTCATTCAAGGTATACAATTTTTGAAAGCAGGATACGCTTTTCTTTTGGTTCCTTTGCACATAGCGGATGAAGTATCAAATGTAAAATTTCCCTTTTTAAAAATAAAAATAAAATAAACAATAATATGCGATAAACTTACATTCATCTGAATATTTATATACACAATTCATATATAAAATGAATTTTAGTAGTTAAAAAAATTAAAACATTACAATTTGACGAAACTTTATCTGTTATGCAGTGAACAAGTAACATAAGCATATGCAAAATAATTATAAAGCCAAAAATAGTATCTGTGAATCTCAGGGGACGCAGACCTCATCTCACCGATTATGTCTAACTCAGGGATTTTTTGTGGTCCCTCTCATATGTAAGCCTACGAACTTTTCAGCCCACCTGTTATGCAACACTAATTAACATAACTTCTTTATTTGAAATGCTACTGTCAGGCTATTGTTTATTATAGTAAATTTGTATGACCATCGTTGGTTTTCCTAAATAAATTACTACAAAAATTAATATGGAAATTAAATTAAGTTTTCTGTACTGTAATAATTTTTGCTATTTCTGTTACATTACCATGACAACAAGATTAAAAGTTAACACGTGACAACTGTCAAAATTGCATCTAACTTTCCAAAAATAATATAAATGGCAAATGTTCAAAGCCTTTTGCATAAATAAATTATTACAAAAAAGCTAATAGGAAAAATTATATTAATTTTTTCATGTGTTTTAGGGCACTACAATAATTTTCGCTTTTTTCAATTGCATACCATGGCAACAGCTTTAAAAGTGACCACGTGACTAACATGTCAAAATTGTATTTCACTTTGATATATATGTTTCAAAATTCTAATATATCTCTCTTATCTTCGTCCGGTATTAGCTATGCAAAGCCCAGTTAGGGGTTCTGTTGCACGTACTAATTTTGAAATTATTGAAAGGCTGGAGAAAAAAACTCTTAGAATGTTAACGAATTCACCCCTGGTACTTTTGTAATGACGATATTCGATGCGCTCTATCTCTATTCCAAGTTTAAGACAATTTGTTCAGAAAATGTCTACTAAATTCTATAATAATATGCGAAACATCAATAACCCTGTTTTAAATATCCTAAAAAATTACGATTATGATATTTCTTGGCAAACATAGCAGAAGACCTCGCACTGTTCTAATTAGCGAAAATTAATTCCTTATCCTGACGATTTTCTCCTGCACTGATTGATTTATTACTAAAATGCCTAGATCAGGGTCTCCAAACTTTCCAGCCTTATCGGGCCACACTGTTTACCCGGGTAAAAGGGCCAAAACCATTTTGATTTTTCTGCCATTAACTATAATTTCCAGTTAGTTGTTATGCGTAAGTTAAATTTTCTGGTATTATGCTCATTAAGTTTATGTAGCAAGTAAATAAAACCGAGTTATTGTGATTTCTGTATTTTTTTATACAACTTATTACAGCAACAATATGCTATTCGCTGTCACGGGCCGGATTGATGACACTGGCGGGCCGAATTTGGCCCGCGGGCCGTAATTTGGAGACACTGGCCTAGATGAAAAAAGTTCGCTTTTCTCCTAAGCTATTTTTTTTCTCCTAATTTGACCTTTTGTCCTCGTTCTTGTTTTATTTATTTATTTATTTTTTTGATTACATGCAACTGATTTCATCAACATCTACACTTTTGATATTTTTATTATTTTTCATTTTATTATTTTATTAAATAAATAATTTTTTTTTTTTTGAAAAAAAAGGGCATTTAATTATCTATTTTTCTTATTAACTCAAAGGGCATGAGACCACCGCTATGTTACAACATTTTACAATGAAGGAGCTAGTGGCTAAGGATCTCCGTGTATTAATCTACAATAAGAGGTGATACATATGTAAAACATATTCTGTTTCAAAAATATTTTTGAGCACTAAATGCATTACTCATGCTATTCAATTAGATAATAATACAATGAACTTACCTAAAGCAGAATATAGATCCTTGGCCTTGGATATGCAATAATTTGTCATGTCCAGCAGAACCAAGGTCCTGTCCTTCTCACAGGTTGATTCATTACTGCCTTCCGACAAACCAGTTACAAATAAAAAAAAAATTCCGCCAAAAATGAGCCAACGGCAATGCATCCTAGAACAAGAATTCACAACATAAAAACAAGTAACATAAAAAAATCTTTTAAAGTCAATTCCTACTTTTTTTTTTTCACTATATTGCAGAAAGTCCTTTATAAATAATTTTCATTCATTTTTTTAAGTTTATCTGGCGCCATCTATTGGTAGATATAGGCAACTTAAATGTAAGAAAAACTAAAATTAATTAATTAAATTTAATCACTGAATTAATATTTGAAAAAAATTCAGTTGTCATCCACTACGAGTTCAAAAAATGTATTTGTACTTGAGTGGATGAATAAAAGTATTTTATGAACGATTGAAAATTTGAACAAGATATATATAGGAGAGTGTGAGCCAATAGAAGGAATTGAAAAAAATAACTGTTTCCTTAATATCATTATGTGCTCAAAGCATTACTTTGTTTGATTTCAAAGCAATAGGAAGATTGGTTGGAACTTAAATGGAGGATTATTAATAGTTCGAATAAGGGATTCAGTCATAATTTAAAGAAATTTTTTTATTCAAAAACGATTTTTACTTAACTATGCTAATTTAAAGGACCTGATGACTGGAGTGACAAGCGCTCTGGCGCTCGGTACCACAGATTGCGGGTTCTAATCCCGGTGGTGCCATGAATGTTTCTAGTAGTTCAGAATCCAATATAAACCGTAGGTCCTGGTCTAATAGGACTGTAGGGCGTTGGACGTAGGGCTGACAACCTTACCCCGTAAAAAGAAAAACATCTCTTGTCTCGAAATCTGCCAGCAGGCAGATACCTTGACCTTAACGGCCTTGGCAAACAATGGGGCTGTAGTGTCACTGATGATGATGTTGATGACGCTAATTTATTTTTTTTTTTTTAATACGCTTTTTATTAGTTTCACCTGTAAGTTTGTTTGTAACTGACTCTTTTGGGCTCGATTTTGCCTTACTTTAAGCGATCCGATTTAATTTAAAAGTTTTAGACTTATCAAGGACCGACGACAATAAAATATTTTGATAAGTTTATTATCTCATCATGATTAGATCGCCAGGATTAGTGATCTTATTTTTTAACTTATGAAGAGCAATTAAACCCATGTAGAATGAAAGCACCTAAGACGTTCAAACCTACGTGGGACATTGGCACAACGGATAACGAGCCTGACTATGGATCAGAGATTCCCTGTTCGAATCCTGGCTGGCTCGACGTATTCGCACTTAGCCTTTGTTTTACTCACAATTAAATTATTGTAAGAACTATAGTTCCAGTAATCCGTACTGGGACCTCATTTAAATATTGTAGTTTAAAAACACTAAAAATACGCTTTTACAGTTAATCAAACTAAAAAGTAAAAAAAAATTATATTTTAAAAGCCCTAAAACACGCTTTAGAGTTAATCAAACTAAAAGTAAGAAATAATTGTTAACATAAGAATAAAAATTACGGACGAGAAAATGAATGTCACTGTTCTAAAAACGTGGGGACATGACATTTATGACATTTTTTCTTTTGACATTCTTTATATGACATTTTTAAACTAACTCTACATTTCGGAATGAAACTAGTGAAAGATTATAACGATTGATATCGAGCACCCCACGCTTTTAGAATAGTGACATTAATTTTATTCTTATGTTAACAATTATTTTTTACTTTTTAGTTTGATTAACTCTAAAAGCGTGTTTTTTAGTGTTTTTAAACTATAATTTATTATTTTAATTTTGCAATTCTTGATAATATTTATTTTAACAAACTTTGGAGTTATAAATGATTGTTATAAATTAGAAATGAATAACAGTTTTTTTTATAATATTTACTTTTCTTTTTTGAACGATTTATTGAATAGTTCTGTTCTTCCTGTGAATTCTCGATGTTTTCTGGAAATTAATAATCGCGCTATCCCTATTCTTTTTTTTCTTAAAAAAAATATATATATATATACCACTTTAAATTCAGAAAATACGAAAAACTGTTCTCAGAATTTGTTATATTGAATTTGAAAAAATCTAATGGATTCGTTAAAAATCTTTTTTTTTTTTAATGCTTTTTTTTTTTCAAATTTATACTATTTTCAGTATAATTTACAATAAAATATCTTTCGTCAGCATTAAAAATCGTATTATTAGATTATCAGTATTTATATAGGGTTTAAATATATTAAAAAAAGAGGGTTTGGTTTTGTCGCTCTACGGTCATTTTGTGCACACTTTAGGCTAATTAGACCGGAACCTACAGTTTAACGTGGATTCTGAACCACTAACACACAACCATGCCACCACCAGGATTCGAATCTGAAGCCTGTGGTACAAAAGGCCAGAGTGCTAGCCAACTGGCCATCAGGTGACTGTTAAGAAAGAAGATACTTTTAGAGATTGAAGAAGTTAAAGAAAATGCCATCAAAACAGGCTAATTTTACAAATTGATCCAAAGACAAGACCATAAAAGTATCTATCTAATCATATTGTTAAAACTGATTCGTTGAAATTATTTTTTATACTCCTGTGGACCATCCTCACAATCTATTAATATATACATGATTAGTTCACTGACAAGGATAATGGGTCAACTTGCAACCCGGCATTTGTTTATCATCAGGGTCTATGATAGGTGTGTGTGTGTGGAATATCTATGATCAGGGTCAATTATACTTTTATTTACTTTTCTTATCGAGCAATGTCTTACAGCATTATAAAAATACATACTCCTTTTCTAAGTTATAACAAACTATCAGCTATGATCCAGCATTCTGTTTTAAGATAAAAAAATATATATTATTGAGAATGGCAAAATTAGAATTAAAAAAAAAGGCGCTAGGTGGTAGATACGGCAACAAATCGCCTGAAATAAAACGGGGGGAAAACATAAAATTGTATATTTCGTTTATTTGAATCTAAAAAAAAAATGAGTAAAAAAATCAATTACAATTTGTTCATTGTGTTTATATTCGATCGCCATTTGGTATAAAGTATTAATCACATTAATCCGACAAGCAAGCTATTCAATCCAAAAGATTTTAACAAACCAATATTTACCAATATTAACCAAATCAATACCAAACTAGATGTCACAAACCAATTATTTATTAACACTAAATTTATAGACATTTTTGTTTACCTACCTTTACCGACACCTGTCAAATTGAGGATACAGGAAACCATGTATTTTCTTAAGAAAAAACGATTCATTTAATTCAAAAACAATTACAATCTTAACAGACTTATAAGTTAATTAAACCTGTTACGATTGCATAAATATACTGTTAATTGGCAGCATAAATTGGAAAAGAATAACCGTAATAATTTATGTAATTTTGGTCGTCAAGTCCAAAATTCTTAAAAATGACAGGTCTATGATAGGTGGTGGGGGTGCATATGATCAGGGTCAATTATACTTTAAACATTGCTGAATAAGAAAAGTAAACATTAAAATATTATAAAAACATGTAATTGTTTTCTAAAATATAACAAACTATCAGTTATGATCCAGGATTCTGTTAAAATAAAAAATATTATTGAGGATGGCAAAATTAGAAAAGGAAAGGCCCTAGGTGGTAGCTGGTAACCTAGTGTTAAATAACTCATTATTTTTTTTTTTAAAAAATTAAGATTGGATGAATCCCTTGACAGAATTATCTTAGAAGTTGAAAATTTAACCAGCAAATCGACTTAGGAAAAAGTTTAGAAATGACTATACACTATTGTATGATTACAAAATGAAATTTTTAATATGAAAGTTTAGATGGGATCTGAAAGAAGTTAATCTCAATTTTGCAGAAAAGAAGCTTTGAAAAAAAAAAAAAATGATTTAAATTAGGTTTCAAATTTGTATATTATTGTACTAGTTTTGTTAATTATTTTAAAAGTATATTTACTTAATCTCTGAAAATTGTACGAACTAATTTTAATTTATAAGTTCGTTATCGTTAGCTAGTTAAAAGTAAATTTTGTTTTTCAATAAACTATTTTCCATAAATCTGTATTAGTATTATTGAATCAAACCAATTATATATCATTTTTTAACATGGATCTTTAAGAATTCTGGGTATATATACATATATATAAAGCTTTTTTTTTTGAACCTTGATGGGAAGGTGGCCTAATGACCAATTGGCAGCGCTCTGGTTTGAATGCTTCAGGTGTTTGAATCCTGGAGGTGGCATGGATTCGAATCCACGTTAAACAGTAGGGTCCTGTCTAATTAGCTTAAAGTGTGCACAAAATAACCGTAGAGCGACGAACCAAATCTTGAGGGGAACAACTTTTTGGGGTTTTGCTTATGCAGAATTAACGCTAGAGCTGGTCCTGGTGTTATATAAGAGAAAATTCAGAAAACGGCAGCTGGTTATATCAGTTTTAAGACACATACACACTGTTCAAATCGCCGTCGTTTCTGAAAGCAATGATTGCAACGGGTCCAGCTACTGTATTAAAAAACGATGGCGATCTTACCCCTTGTCCACTCAAACTGTATGCATTATCATTTGGCAACTAGACAGTTTACTTTATTTTGGAAATTGAAGACGAAATGACTAATTTTTCAATGAAAAGATAAACTAAAAGATACGAAGCATGGCTAAAAACGAATTAAGATCGTAGATCGAAGTAGGAATTAAAATCAAAGCAGATAAAATGAAAATCTTACTTACGTGTCTCAAATAAATCTATTGAATCTATAGATTGAATGTAGCCGAGATTCGAAATTCGTGTGACTAAGTAGTCTTTACAAAACGTCTTACAACAACCAAATCATTTCGATCTTATTTATTTAGTAATTTCCTGCTATTGATCAAACAAAAATTCATTGACATATTTTAAATCGTCTCTTTGTCTTAACAATCTAAACAAACTGATTTACTTCTTGAAATTAATTGCTTCTCAATCGTCAAATGAGATAAAACTGATTGAGTTTAAAAAGATTCGGAAATTAAAATCTTTATCGTTTTCCAAACATAAACATTGTTTGATTTAACATAATTTTTTTCAAATTATTGTAAGTGTTATTTACATAAAATATCTACGTCATTTTGTTTATTTTAAAAGCTTAAAAAGTTAATAATACGAGTAGCTCTAAGAGGAATTATAAAAAAAACAAGTACACATTTTCTTGTTATTCTCAAAAATCACTAAAGACGTTAATTAATCTCATCATTATTATTTATAAAGAAGAAATATCACTAAAGATCGTAATTTTTCAGAGAGGTTATAAATTTAAATATAAGTGATTATTTTTTCACCCAGTTATGTGATTACCCAGTAATTTTTATCTAATTACTTTGACTACCTAGTTAGAAATCCAAATTAGTGACTATTTTCTTTACGAATTTGATTTCTTACAATCTTAGAGAGAAATTGAGTTTTCTTCAAAAAATAACATGAAAATGTATCTATTAATTGCGCCACTGCCTTGTATCTGTCTATATTTAAAATAGAAAACAATGAAATCCAAAATACCTTTCACAGTTTAAAAAAAAAAAAAATATATATATATGTATTAAAATGTACTATATGCATGTCTTATAGTTAATTCCGCAGAATCTGCAAATTTTTAATGATATTTTATGCGCCTTGGTCAAATTGACTATTGAAATTCTAGATAGTACATCATTTTTGTTGTTAGCACATCAACAGCTGTGGTCGTTGGTACAGCTGCTATTGTTAGTACAAGATGTATCACTTTAACTACAAGTTATTCGATATGAATGTCATAAAAATTATAATTTAACTCGATTACGGTAGACAGACAAAAATGTATAATACAGGATTGCCACACTTGTTTGGTTTGGTTTGTCTCTCTACGGTCATCTTGTGCACACTTTAAGCTAAACAGACAGGGACCTACAGTTTAAAGTGGATTCCGAACCACTATAAACATCCATGGCATCGCCGGGACTCGAACCCGAAACCTGTAGCCTATCTAGAGAATATCGTACCCTTTATAGAAGCAGGTATTTTTAGTCCGCTTTACTATCCTGATTTCGAATTCATAATACTGGCGAACTATGTGTAACATGTTTAAAAAGAAAATTTTAAGTCACAATCCAGTAGTTGGGATGGAAAAAAAAATGCTATTTGTAGAAAGGCCCATTGTTCTCGTGGCTCAGTGGAGGAGGGTTCGAATCACTAGCGGTATTTGTTACAGTCACTGCTTTCAAGGATGAGATTTGGTTTTGGTTTGTCGCTCTATGGCCATTTTTTGCACACTTTAGGCTACTTAGACCGGGACCAACAGTTTAACGTGAATTTCGAAACACTCACAAGTATCCACGCCACTTCCAGGATTTAGAGTGAGGAGATTTTTTATAACATGTGTAATGCGTCTCACATCGATAGTTAGATTCCTTAGTGGAAGTTTCATGCAAATGCCAAGAATTACTGGCCCGTTAAATCTAAAAATACTTCACAAAGACAAAGTCTTCCCCATATAGCTCCTTCATGAGTTGTTTTTAGCATACATGAGCCCGAAGCCTGTGTTAGCACGCATATAGCATGCAAGAGTATTCAGGTTCGAATCCACAAATAGAACACATTGAGTGTGATCTCACAGTATATGTAAGGAACGCACATTGGCAGGCAGATTACTTTATG
The DNA here is from genome assembly GCA_021605095.1 of Caerostris extrusa. Classification (NCBI taxonomy): domain Eukaryota; kingdom Metazoa; phylum Arthropoda; class Arachnida; order Araneae; family Araneidae; genus Caerostris; species Caerostris extrusa. Next base: position 91,038 of record BPLR01016726.1, read on the forward strand.
GTGGGAGTTTTTCGAATATCCTCCCATACGACATGCAAATGCAAGGCATTGAAAGACCTCTGGTAAGAGAGACTCTGCAATACCTTCCCCAACCACACCGCCCATCAGTGGACTGTTAGTGACATACATTAATGGATCCACTGATGTAAAAGAAAATATCTTCTGCATATGATTGATGCATACAGATCAACAGCGGTATTTAAAATTATATTGCTGGATATGGAAATACTTCACTTCACTTCGGACTATGAGCAGGAAATTACAGAAATGTACTTCATCCAACAATTTTTCATATACACAAACATCAGATTTGATATCAGATGCTGCTCTCGGTACCACAGGTTTCGGGTTCGAGTCCCTGCGGTGCCATGGATGTTTGTAGTGGTTCGGAATCCACTTTAAACCGTAGGTCCCGGTCTAACACGATCGTAGAGCGTTGTGGAGAGTGACATATTAAAATAAGGAAAACTAACTGTTCATATATATAGTGATTAGGGATTATAGTCCTTGTTGCTTCACATCCCCATATACCACTTCATTCATCATCATCATAGTTTGTGTATCAGAAATAAATGTTTCTCCATCAAAACCTATGATATATTGTACAGATGATTATATAAACAAGTAATATATATAAAAAAAATTTAAAAGTCAATTATTACTTTTTTTTTTTACTCTATTGCAGAAAGTCCTTTATAAATAATTTTCATTCATTTTTTTAAGTTTATCCTGCCGCCATCTTTTGGTAGATATAGGCAACTTAAATCTAAAAAAAACTAAAATTAATTAATTAAATTTAATTAATGAATTAATATTAGCGAAAACTGTATTAACATCCAGTGTCATCCACTACGAGTTAAAAAAATTCATTTGAACTTGAGCGGATGAATAAAAAGTATTTTATTGACGATTGAAAATTTGAACAAGATATATATAGGGAGAGTGTGAGCTAGTAGAAGGAATTGAAAAAAAGAGTATAAGGATCAATACAAAGAGGGTACAAATTTTACATTTGATCATAACTTTCAGCTTATTTATTCCATTCGAATATTATTCCAATATTCACAAATTTAAATGTGTAATCATACATTCTTTTAATGAACTTTTTATTCCAGAAGCAAAAGGCAGTATATGAAGATAAAAACTTATTTCAAATATAAGAGGACTTTCTGACCATTCTAATGTTGGCTTTTAATGCTATTCCATGAGAACTATGTCAATTCTCGTATAAGTTGCAAAAAAGCCCAGTATTTTAATATTGTTCCCTTTTTTTTTAATTTTTTATTTTTTTTTTTTTTTTTTGTATTTGGTTATTTTAAATTTCAGAGTTTTCTAATTAAATTAAAATTTAATTTTTGATAAAAAAAAAAATTGGAACAACTGAAAAATTACATAAATATTTATGTACAAAATGATTTATGGCAATTAAAAAGATCTGCGCATTTTATTGCGTTATCTTGCCGTGATTATTTTTTATCAACGAAACTTTTTAAGTTTGGTCTTTATTATTTTGCATGCCAAGAATTGCAACTATTCTAGTTCGGATATTAAACAAATATTGTTGTAAAGAGGGCATGTCAGTTTGTCGCAATTTTATGCGAATGTCTCCAGTGAAGACTTGAATGGGACAACACCATAACGGTAAGGCATCCCGTCCTGCATATTTATCATGCTCATTTCCGAAATATACATGGAAGCTTCAACTTGTCGGGTAGTTCAGTTCCCAATGTGTTATCCACTTTTCACACGAGGCTAAACACACTGGGACCTACAGTTTAACTTGGATTCCGAATCACTCACTAACATCCATGCCACCTCCAGGATTCGAACCTGAAACCTGTGATTTTCTGAGCACTGCTAATTTTCTTTTGTTGTTGGTGAACACCAGTGGATGTCCCAATAAAAGTTCAATGATGGGCAGTTATTGTTTTCCTGGAAGACTTTAGGGATAATTACCAACATTTGTATTTCATATGGGGAAAGAAAACCCACACCAGGTAGCCTAACTATAGATATGAGTTTTTTTTTCACTGCAGATGTCCTCTCATGAGCGTAGTAACACCTGCAGAGTAAGCCGCCAGCAAAAAATTATGTCTACTTCCTGGATCACATAGGAAATAGCATCAATGACCTGAAATTTCATTTGAAAAAAATAATAATAAAAACAATTTTAAGTACACAAGTTTCCAAATATTGTAATTGACAGATTCCCTTAATATTTGGAAACTTGGTGATGGTGACTCCTTTTAATAGTACTGGATTGGATAAATCTTTGAAGATGGATTCTATTGATCCCATAATCTGAAACATGTTTTTACTTGTTGTAGCCATTAAGTTGCATTTGAGTAAATGCAAGTTAAAATCTACACCAACTTCCATCTTTACATTTTAAAATATTGCATGAATTGCTAGTAATCAGGAAAATATACGATTTTTAAATTTTGTTTTTTAACTACATCATGGGAAAAAAAATTCTGCACTACTTAACTCAATAATAAAATAAAAATTGATATTTGAGGGCAAAGCAGTTGAATAATAAAGTAATTTTTAGTAATAAAATAACACAGTAGCAGACATGAATAAACCTGCCTTCAGAATAGAATTTTAACATTTAATAATAATTGAGTTTCCTGAAATATTTGGAAGATCCAATACCACTCTTATCAAAATTACTCTAAATTTAATACTTATCTCATTTGTTAATTAACGCTTAATGCTCAGTGATATGAATATAAATGTATACCGACATAAAAATATGGATTTATTTCCAGTGTACGTTACATATGCATAAGTACTGCTGAAATACATTAAAGATTTTTTTTTTTTTATTTGTTAACAATATGTTGTATAACCCATGTAGCAAAATAGTTACTATAATCATTTAAACTTTGGCTACAAACTCCGAGAGATTAAAATGAATAATATGCTTTTACAAAAAACTTTGTACAAAGATAATTCTTTCATTTAAGGACTCATAATTTAAGAATTGCTTCTTAGGATTCAAGATATTTTTGAATATTCTAACCATGAATTTAAAACTAATATCCATTGAATTTGAATATTAATCTCAGAGGAATAAAATGATTACTGGCATCTCAAACATTCCAATTCAACAAAATCCTGCAAGAATATGATCCTCAAAATCATTTGGGATATTTTTAAAAAGCTAATACATTGAATCTCCACTTTTTTAAATAATTCTTTTAATTTGCCAGTTTTTAAAATTATTTCCTTAAAAGGACAATTTTTTTTTTTTTTTTTTTTAACTTCCTTATTTGATTTTCTAGAAATAAAAAAGTTTCATATTATTTGAAAAATATAAAAGAATATTTATATAGGTTAGGCAATCCAAATTGTTTTATTTATATGTTAGTACTTGTACATATGTATGTTTATGAAAATGTAATTTCTGTGAAAGTAGTGATGAACTGGTAAAGATGTACTAACAAATAAATAAGATCCTAATTTTGAAAATGGTTAATTTTACTTGCACAGTGGTGAATCTGGATTGCCAAGAAGCTGTGTAGAGCCAGCAGAAAATGCAATAAAAAATAATTGTGTTTTAGAAAATATATATATATTTTGCTACCATAATTTAAGTTAATTTTATTTACAGACAAATTATCGAAAAACTTGTACCTCATCCGCTCCGAATTCTTAGTGCAAATATAAAGGAAAAATTTCTATTGGTACTTTTGAATAAAAATGACAGTTTATTATTATAGATAATAGAAATTTTAAACCCCTGATTAAACCTCAAAAATATTAAACATTCAACAAAATATGTTAACAGTTATGAATTTTAAGTGGGCCGTTCATTTATATCTCCTTAACAAAATAAAGTTGTACCTTTTAAAATATATTTCCTCTTACCAAATTATACATTAGCTATATAAAATTATTCAAAAATAAATATGAACGTTAGACAACACAAATTTTGAACAAAATTGTCTTTATTAATAATACAGTCAATATATATATATAAAAGTAAAAACACATCAGAAAATTATACAAAATTAAATATAAGCACATTTAAACAATCAACCTAGCAGCAAAATATCTTGCTCTTGCACTACCATATATACATGCATATTTACAAAAATGCAGAAAAACATTTAATAAGTATTTTTCACAATGCTCACAAATACCCACAACTGAACACAGATATATATAACTGGTAATAAAAAAAAAATGAGAATATTTAAGTTAAATAATTAATTTAATGATATTGGCACTAACAGGTGAAAGTAATGCAATGAGCGATATAATTATTGAAGATTTTCATTATAGATGCATACAATACTCAATTTTAACTAATATACAATACTCAATTTTAACTAATATACAATAAACAAATGATTTATAACAATACAACATGATTATTTTGTGATTACAATATGATTTTGAAATGCTTATTCCTTTAATAACCATTTTCTGCAGAAATAATGTCACTGACAAAAAACACGCAAAAATTCTATTCAAATCCAGTTACAATCATATGTGAATATAGAGCAATTTAAAAATAAATAGCAATAGCTAATAAATAATATACAGCACATTTTCCAGAGAAAATGTACCATTTATTACAGAATAAATTAAAAACAACACATGACAGCTTTAAATCTTTATCACAAACTATATATTACTTTAATGATTATTTAATAATGAGTGTATTAAATCTTCAGATCTCATGTATCAATATTATTTCAGATTTCAATATTTTTAACAGCAAACAAATAGCAATTACAGCAGAATCAAAAACTTTTTTTTTTTTTACCTACATGCATGTTATTTGTAATACAAGTTAAAAAAAAAAAAAAAAAAATCTAAAAACAAGCTGATGTGCACATGATGTAAAAATTTAAAACAATGAAAAAGATAATAGCAAGAGCATTAACAGTTTTGAAAAAATGACAAAATGCATGCAATTAAAATGATTTTAAAATATTTTTAATAAAAATTTGCTCAACTGAACAATTTAAAAAAATATGAAAATCACCAAACAATCTTATGTAATCTAGAACACACAAGGTGGCCAAGTAAAGATATAAGTACATGTAAAATATTTTAAAAGATGAAACATTTGGCATGTTATGATAAAAAAAAAAAAAAAAAAAAAAAAAATTAAAATCATTTTTTTCTTCTTTGGCATTTTAAATTCTTGATTATGGTAAAATCTATTGACATTTTGATGAAAAACATCTTTAACACAAGAGTTTTTCAAATAAAAAAAAAAGTACAAATCTTGAAGAAACTTTACGCTGAAATACACTAGAGGCTATAATGCACTGCGTGTAACAAAAAAGTTGCACTTCCCCATATACAGTACAACAGGACTAGAGAAAAGGATAGTTAAAATGGAAAAACCATTTGTGAGGGGGGGGAAATCGTTTAATCATGCATAATCCTGGAGTACCTTTTCTTCTTTTGGCTGTGTGGGGGTGTTAATTCTCGAAGAACAGTGCTTGGGCTGCATTCATTTAACGCAGCTTGTTGTTTTTCTTGAACAATATCCTAAAAAGGGTTTCATGATTACATACATAAAATAGTACTCGCCATAAAAAAAATTTACATATTATTTACTTATAATATGTTAATTTTGTGAATAAAATCAAAATATAAATATCGCTAAAGTCTGAAGTTTATAAATTTACTCTATTAATTATAAACATTTTTAAATAAAATATTAACATTCAGGATTTTAAAGAGTGGCTATGTTATCATTTGAAATGAAAATTTAGATAGCTACATATATAATAACTTCTTTAATTTAACACTAATTAAGCCTTGGTTAGTTTTTTTTTATTTTCATACAGATCCGAGCATTTGTTGACCTATACTGCCAGACAGTGATAATACTGCTTACATTTTTATTAAATATAGACATGTTTTAATTTTATCTAAAATGCTTTATTCATTGATTCCCCTCTTAAAACTATATTTATGCTCAAAAACCTGCCATGGCCTAGTTCCTAAATGTGGTATTAAAGAGGTTAACTAAATAATGTCAAATGCATTTGTAGCTACTTTTATAAAGGTATAAAAATTAACTTGCAACTTATAACATTTTAAATATTCTATTTTCCATATTTAATATTCTGATAACCAAAAATGAAGTCTGCATGAATTTGATTTCCTTTAGATAAAGCCAATTTTCAAACTTTGACATAAGACAGTGAAACAACTGAAATAAACGTGATGTCGAATCATAATAAAAATTAATTATGATATTGTAATTTAATCCTATCTCATTATATAAGCTTTCAAATAATACAATAGATTTTCTAAAAATTATCAATAAATGATTATACAGTACAATTCAATTTCTGTTTTTCAATACTAATCATGTCGAACATTTCTAAAAGTTAAAGAATAAATGAAATCATAATTCATAAAAATAACATCGTTATTCTTACTTAGAACTAAGTATATGCAATAATAATGTAAATTATTTTTTGGAGGATTTAAAAGTTGAAGTTTTCACATTTGTACATTCCATGGGGGAAAAAATCCTGAAAAGCCTCTTGCTCGCTAGTCCCTATTCTACTCCTCCCCCCCCCCCAATAAATCAGTAGCTGATACACAACCACCAAAAATCAAGTTGTAGCTAATTTGCCTTCTACCTATGCATTATTTAAATTGAATTACTGATTTAGCCTTCAAATTAATTAAATGGTAACAGAAATGTTACATTTTTTTACCCTTCTTATTTTTAAAAATGTGCTGAAAGGAAATAATGCTTTTTACAAAAATATGGTACAAAGGATTTAACTCAATAGGAATAATTGCTTACCAGCAGTCTGAGAGAAGCACTATGAACTTGAATGTTATGACAATCTTCAGATGGAATATCATTGAAATGCTTCACATCAACCGGACCATTGTCGTAAACAACCTCCACAAAAGGTCTCATCCAAGTGATGCAAGGTAAAAGTTCTGCCCAAGAAAGGCCTGTAGGACAGATGGCATGTTTAATTTTGGAAAAGGAAAAAAAAAAAACCCTATATATTCTAAAACAGCAAAAGTACAGAATGTCCTAAACGGCTAATGATTTTCAAATAATTTCTAGTAACAAATTTGGAGACAGAAATAATTTTAATCCATTAAAAATTATTAAATGTATTATTTATAAATTTTATTAAATATTAAATTTATTCCCTGTCACATTTTCTGGAAGAGTTACTCTTGACCATTTTCCCGTTCTTTTCTGAAAATCTTTTTTTTTTTTTCAGGATACTTGCCATCAAAATGTTAAGTACTCTTTAATGTAATGTAAATGTTAGAGCATTAATATTATTGTAAAAATTTTATTGCACCAATTAAAACTGAAGAATCAGTGTTAAAAGGCAGTAAAGATTATGTTACTAGCAAATAATGGGGGAAAAAAAGTAATTACACATTTACTATCCTATTTCAGTTTTAAAAATTGTTTAGTTGCATAAAAATCATGAAATCCAACACCTAAAATTCTCATTTAAAAGACAGCAATAGATCCACCAGCATCCAATAGTTTCTTTCGTATGAAAATTTAATCTTAAGATGGAAAAAATAAATTTCATTAATACTTATTTAAATTATTTTTTTAATTTTAAATTCCCGTTGGGAAAGAAAATATTAAATATTTTTTTAATTAGTAACTTATAAATTATTCACTGTTTTTTGTTCATCATTGAAGTGCTCAACATTTTTAAATCTGTACAAATATGCATTTACATTAATTTTTAAAAGGGTCTAACTATTCCAAAATACAACAATTTTCTTTAAAAAAAACAAACAAGTAAGCATTCTTTTTAAATATTTACCTGATACATGAATAGCTTTGTCTTTTGATATAAAATGAGCAATAGCAGAGGCAGCTATAACACTGTATGAAAACTTCAAACTTTCAGTATCCAATATACATAAATCCAAAACCTGCAAATTATTCACATAAGTTTTTTTTATGGAATAGTTGTTATTGCCACGTGGGTCATCAATACATCAATCATAATATGACATTTATGAGCATATCAACATCATCATATTGGCTTTATTTGAAAATTTTCTTTTAAATGTTTTTCTTTACATTTCTATCTTACAATGAAAAAACATTTTAAATAATAATGTTCTTCTATATAGATACATATGATTGAACATCTTCCAGAATAATTTTTCTCCTTTAATGCTTTACAATGATTTTCAGGTATACATTTAAAAATGCATTAAGGAGACTATTTTAAAACCTTTCAATAAAAAATCATTAAAAAATGTTCATCTACATTATGCACAAGGCTTGTCTTCTACATTAAAAAAAAAAGCACCTTTTAAAACAGCTAATATTATAAACTTTAAAATGGGAATAACAATTTTAAAAAAATAACTCACCCTGGTTATTTCAACAAAAGAACTTCTTGGACACTTCTCTGGACCCATTAAATTATCACCTTCTTCATAATGAGCTAGTTGCAAAAATATGCCCAACCAACAGATGATACTTATTGGAGTAAGGTTCCAATTTAAGGTCTAATAAAAATACAACCTTTTAGTTTCCATGAAAATACGACATCAAACATTGATAATTTCAATATTACAAGGCACAGTACCATACAAGGTTTATCAACTATTTCAATAAACATGGAATTATCAAATGAATATTCAAATTTCGACAGGAAATTCATATGAATTTCAACAATGATAAAATAAAAGTTCAAATTGTTTCATTATCAAATGATTTAATTTATAGCTTTCAAAGTAAATTACTATACTAAATTGAAAAATAATAAGTAAACAAAAATGTTTATAATTTAGCATATAATTTAAATTTTAAAATATGCAATTATTTTTTACCTTTAATTATAATGAATAAAATTTAATATTTATATATTATTTATTGTATATTTTTAGCTGCGTGTTTTGAGTATTGTCAGATTTACAAATTTAAATATACTATTACAATATTTACCTTTGCTGAATCCATGAAAGATTTAAAAGAAAATATACATAATATTAATGAAATTTATTTAGGCAAATAAAACAGAATTTACATCTGATTTAACATTTAAGTTAAATTAAAATCTGAAATTACCATAACTAAAAGCAATTCTTGTTGTAGAATTTGACTTTCATTACAAGCACCATCTGTTACAAAGGCAAACTGTTCCAATTTAGGAGGATAGATTTCCTAAAAATTAAAGAAAGAATGTATTGATAATGTATATTTTCATGTGTATATATTTATTTATAAACATTTTTAAATAAGTTACACAAACCTCCATTTTTGATGCTACAAATAGAGCTGTGGTTCCAAGTAGTTGAAGACAACCTCGAGGTAAATTTGGTTTCGCAATCAGATATCTGTCCACATAATCCACGGCGAGGTAAAATGTTTCACGATGCATTCTGTATACCTCACAGACCTGGAAGGAAAAAAAAAAAACTTACACTTAACTGTTAGCTATATTTTAAAAATCTACCACACTAACCATTTTATATATAAAAAAATTCCTAACAGCAACTACAGCTTGTTCAAACATTATGCTTCTTTATCACTCAAGGACCATAAATAAATATTAAAGAAAAAAATGGTCCAAATTTATGTTACTAGAAAACTGGGGAAAAAAAAAAAAAAATTTACACTTAACTGTTAGCTATATTTTAAAAATCTACCACACTAACCATTTTATACATAAAAAAATTCTAACAGCAACTACAGCTTGTTCAAACATTATGCTTCTTTATCACTCAAGGACCATAAATAAATATTAAAGAAAAATGGTCCAAATTTATGTTACTAGAAAACTGAGAAAATAATACAGTTAGCCTATTCTAAGGTAAAGTGGTTAATATGCTTTTACCTTATTACAGTTAACTCAATTTATTTAATAATTGTATAAAAAAATCCTGAACTTAAGAAATATGCTATTCAAGTTATTGAATTTTATGTTTTTATTTTATTAATTATTATTACTTTACAGAAACATACTTATTAAAGCAGTTTTGCTGATTAAACATCTCTCCTCCTGCCCCCCTAACCTACTTCTCAGTTTCAGAAATTTAAATTGACATTTCAATTATAGAAAAGTTTTCCCTAAAAAGTATTTAATATCTATGAACCTGATCATTTTCAATACTATTTATACAACTTCTTCAACAGATAATTAATATTAAATCATATTAAAAATGCTTTATAAAGAGTTATGAAAATGGGTTTCATTATAAGTTTTTATAAACTAATAATATTACTACAGTATATTCAAGACTATATACCTCAGTTAACCAGTCAAGTAAGATGGCTCTCATACGAGGTTCAAGATCTGGATGTTTCTGCAACATCTTGGGATCTCTAATATAAGCAATATCTTTAATAACCATTGAGTGCCACAAATCTTGCTGTTCAGCCCAATCTAAATCTGGTAGAGGATTAAGCCTTCTGCATGTGTAAGTATGTGATCCCATCATGTCAGCTAACCCTCTAAAACTTTTAAGTGGAGAAGAGAGTATCTTAAATTCAGGGCTTTTATTTTCATCACCAGTAACATCTATATCTACATCAGATGATGGAGACTCAATGCCTGATGGTACATATAGAGATGATGGTGGTGAATATTCAGGTGAAGGTGAAGGGACAATCTACAGAAGAAAGAAAATCCATTTGGAATTAAAATATTGAAAAAAATTTCTTACCAAATATATTTTTTATTATCAATCATGGATTATGATAGACCCTAAATCAATTTTCCTGAACATCCATAACTTACTCAGGATTTGACCTATTTAGTTAAATAGATCAAATCATGGTATAAATCACAATTTATTAAAATGATATTTAAATTAATAAATAAAATACATATTCCAGGTGATTTTCAGAAACATCTATAATATAAATAAGATTTTCATTTACCAGTACACATCTAATCTGCTAATCTTTCCTTTTGCCTTTCTAATTAATACAAATACATATCTACATCGACATTTTTTTTATCATACCTACATCTTTTTTTTCTTTTTCTTATAATAGTCTTTCTAACTAAACTCAACTTTTGCATCAATACATTTGGTTAAATTTTTCTTTCTATCTACATGATTTTTTTTTTTCATTTATTTCAAATTAATAGATGTCTATTTTTATACTTCTGAAAAAAATCTCAATAGTATACCTATTTTTGAGATTTTCTTCTGTAAATCTCTATGCCGTTTTCTTTTATTGAAAGATACGAAAGATAAATAAAAAATATATAACAGCAGTAATGTTATCTAAAATCTGAATTCCTACTATTGTTATATTTTTCATACATAGTTTCTCACTTTACCTTTCAATTCTAATCCATATCTGTAATTTCATTCAACATCTCCACATTACAATTATATGTTCAACTTTTTTAAAAAGTACATTCTCATTCCTACTATTGTTCCATTTTCTTACATTCTCATTCCTGGAGGCTTAAGATTCTATTCTAAATTTCTATCATTCACATTTCCAACCTTTTTTTTTTATCAATTAAGTTCTTTTAGCTATTTATTAAATTATTGCTATCTTCAGATGGCTTTCATTAACATTCAGTTATTGTAAGATATATTGTAACTTTATTCAGTTATGTTAACTTTAATAAGTTAGCTTTTTAAATCTCCATCACTTTTGACATGAGATCAATAGACAATATTATATTCTAGTTAAAAAAAAAAAAAAAAAAAAAAAAGCTATTCTCTCTTACACCAGAATCTTCAGATAAATTAAGCTTAGCATTTTAAAATTGAAAATGCAAAAAAATTTAGCTTTTGTTTTTCTTAAAAAATTGCAAATATCTGTCTAAAAAATGAGTTAACAATGTAAGCATTTTTTTTTTTTTTTCATTTTATTTTTCAAGGTTGAGATCAAGGTATTTTAAAAACAGAACTTATCTGAATATTTTCTTAGCAGCCTGATTTTTTTTTTTTTAATAGTTAATGTGCTAAATATTACCTACAATGATTAATTAATGAAGTAATTATTCATTTTTTTTTTTTTTAGATACAAGAAAATAAAGGATTATTTTGTATTTTACAAATATGATAAAGTTATTTTAGTTTTTAATAGTTTTCATTTCAATTTTTTCAAAAATTAAGGATTTATTCTAATATAACAAATCAAACATTACTTCTGCATAGTTACTAAGAAGAAAAAAAGAAATTAAGAAGGGGTAAGTCATTTTATTTTTTAATATTTCAACTTAATTGATTTAGTTAGAAAATTTGGCTATTAGAACCAAGTCATCTTCAATAGTACAAGATAAAATAGTTTACTTTCCAGATTGATTTTTCCTATTTAATTTATAAAAGGTGGGTTTAATACAAATGCTCTAGAAAGCTCAAAACTTTTCTTTACAGATGTTAAGAAGCACTTGTCATTTTTAACACACAAATATATTGGTTTTTAAACACAGTAATGTGTGTGTGCATATATATAGTTTCTATTTATCTTTATAAATAACTAAATATTTCAGTAGTTCTGAATATAATATGAATCATTATTTGATGTATCATGTTAGTCTTGAATATTGTGTCCTGAACAAAAATAGAGAAATTAAAGATATCCTATCAATTTTTGTAAATAATTCAAATTTACAAAAGCTAGAATCTATATATATATATTTATTAAGTCGTTTGATTTGAGTAATAGATTCTTCCATTGTATACTTCCACAATGAAAAATTATCATTAATCCATCTCAATAACACCTGGGATTTAAATTGACTAAAAAGAAATACAGAGATGAAACATTAATCTATAAAATTTAATATTCATATAATAAAGAATTGAATAAAAATGCCAACAAATGAAGCTTTCACTTTAAAAATTAATTATAAGTTTTTTCCCTTTATATACTTTTAAATGTAAATATCTTTAATGCTACATGGATAATATAGAATAAGGAATTAAAATTTTAGATTTAAAATTAATATATAATTTTTAAAATAAATATTTTTAAATGGCATTACTCTAACCTATAAAAAATTTAAGAGCATTTCTGAATATACATTAAATTTTTAAAATTTCAATATATCAGGAGCATGCAAAATTAAGAAATTAAAAAGTTTAACCTTTTGAAGAAAATAATAAAATTACTGAACATAATTTTTAAATAAAATTATAAGTGCCTATTTAAAAATACAGAAACATCCACCTAACATAAAAAGTTTATTATAAGCATTTTATTTTTAAAGGAAAAATAAATCATACTTGGAAATTATAAAAAATTTTCAAATTCTTATGAAATATTTTAAGATTTTTAAATAGCTATACAGCTTAGCTAGCTTATTCAGATTTCAAAATGAAATAAAGATTACTGTTTCATTTTCTAAAAATTTTTTAGATTATTTACATACCAAGAAATTTTAAAAAATAAATAAAATGTTTCTAAATTTAATTTTTTTTTTTTTTTTAAATTATTGAATAACTTAATTTTGTTAGAATATATAAAATTAATATTATAATATTAATAATTAAAATGGAAAATATTTAAATCTTATTTTATTATAAATCAGAAAACAAATCCGAAGTTGAGGAATTTTTGAGCGCGCCAAAACAGTCACACGTAGGCTTGCATACCGGTGCATATTGGCGGGAACAACTTGCCGCCCAAAGGGATACAATATTTTAATTAAGCCTTTTTCACTTATAAATAATATACAAGTATTATACTACTTAAAAATACAATATTTATTAAAAATTAACCACTAATAAATAGTTTCAAAAACAAATAAGAATTATTTAATATTTAGTGCTTAGACTTACAAGAGACAGGATGTAATGGTAAACAATATAAAAAAATTTTTTTATTAACTTACCATAATTTCACTTTCAGCTTTTCTCTTACGACGTAAAATAGCAGGCTGTAGAATAGGTCTATCAAATTTTGAGCTGAAAAATTAAAATTTACAAATCATTCCAATCTCACAAATGGGACTACTCGATCACTGCATTAAAAAACACACATTGATGAAATTACTAATATTACCTTCTAATTGACATTCTTAGTTAGTGACCAAAGAAATATTGAAGCTGGTAGTTGAGTTCGTTATGGATATCTAAATTGAAAAATTATGAAAGAATTTTAAAATCAAGATTAGTAAAGAGTACGGCTAGAATGGTTTCATGAAAGAAATATAACATTGCATCACGTGTTAGTACTATTTTTATGAATGCAAACAGATAAATATACATTCTCATACAATTAAACACAAAGTTTATGTCTAAATTCAACGAATATATGAGTTATCAACAATAATCACGTTATCGTTACATAGCAAAAATCATAATTCTTTTAAAATATAAAATTGATTGTAAAATTTTTTTCTCAAACAGAACAAGAATATAACCTTTGAAGAACAATCTAACGCAGTTTTGAATATAAAATAGAATTTTAACTATTTTTTCAGCATTTTTGAAGTGTGAACATAGAAGAAAACAACATGGAAGCACATACCTAGATCTCGTCGTTCGAACCAAGTCGTTTTGCCAGCTGAAGAAGAGGGAACATCAACGCGCCAAAGCAAACGAGCGCAAAAATCCGAGCCTGCGCAGTAGTGTTCTCTCATAGGGTTGTCAACATTTACGAAATATTTAATGCCAAACTGTTAGAATATCGCCAATGATTTACTTTGTCGAATTGGTTGGCATGCATGTTTAAACTATTGGCGTTTATCCAGCGAAGGATAAAGCTTGAAATATGGCTAACAAGACTTTTTTTTTGGTACTCTGACGTCATAAGTCGTTTCATTTCACTCTTAAAAATAAATATTATTAGTTATATTAAAACTTTTAAATTCAAATAATGTGAAGCTTTTTTTTTGTCGAAACTATTTTATTGTTCTCAGATACAATATTTTAAACATGCTTTTGTAATATTAAAATACAATCACAGTGCTATAATAATCACTAACGGTTTGCCAAACTGGGGGGATGTTTAAAAAATATTTATGATAAGAATTTTTTTTTTTTTGCATTGAAATTGTTATTATTTCTATTTTATTCGAATGTCTTTTTTCCGATGAAGAAAATAGGGAAACATAATTTCATTCTAAATAGTTTTTAAATTATTAATTATCAAAATAATAATATTAATGTATAATAAAAACTTAAATTATTTATTTTTCTTTTAAAATTCTTATGTCTGGAAAAAAAAAAAGTTAATCTATCAGTTAACTAGAAATTGAAAATATAGTTATTTCATTTAATAAATTAGTTACTAATTAATAAAATGGAATAAAATTTTAAAAATATTTGGAAAAGCATATTAATTTTGAAGTTATATGAATTTAAGGAACAACTTTTCACAAATTCATTCAATTTCTTTTTATATTTCATTAGTAATTGTAGAAGTTGCCTTAAATTATTGATTATAATAGATAAATTAAGTTTATTCTCATAAAAATCTCAACTTCATTAATGTAGTGATTTATTTCATTTTTTTTTTGAAACAACATACTTATTATTTAATGATTTTTAATTATAAAAAAATTATTTTATTTCTCAGCATAATATTTTAATAATCTCAGGTTAATATTTTTTATTTCTTTGATTGATGTTATTTTGAATTCTTACAATTGTTTCTCATGTGATAATAAAAAAAAACATGCTACATCAAACTGTTATTAAACTAATATCTTTAGCATGAAAAGATTATTGCATACATTTTTAATTAGATTAAAAATATTTAAATCAAAAAACTCTTATAAAAAAAAAAGAATATGTTGCAATCAAAATATAGAACTCAAAAGTTAAATTTATTTTAAAATGAAAATCATTACAAATAAGTAATTATTATTTATAAAATTCAGGACTGGAAAAATAATACTTAGAAAGTAAAATCTTTAGTCTATACATTTATATTTAATATGCCAGATTTTGCAAAAGGCCAAATAAAAAAATTTAAAAAAAAACTAGTGTAGCCTGTTTATTGTAATTGTAATCGAATGCTATAATTTTAACAGTTTGAGTTAATATTTTCATTAGAAGATTGACTTTCTTTTTAATATTCAATTCCTATTATGATTTCCAATAGTTTAATGAAAGTTATTATGTTAAAAATAATAAATATTTGTTTAATGGATTTTGATATTATTATTATTATTGGCAACCAATGATGCACCATACTGCGCCTCCCTGATAACACTTTATTATTTCTAGCCTTTCTTTTTTTCCATTATCTCCCTTTAATTATCTCCCAAATAGCTCAACCAGAGAATTATATCTATGATATTCTTTTAAATGTTATCTCATATGATTATTAAATACTTGATACTTCAGCTTATTTAATTAATATGAATTTATTTTGTGTGCTCTCTGTTTTCATGTTATTTTATTTCTGAAATTCTGAATTTTTTTTTTCCTCCTCTTGATCAACTTTTTGTTAGAAGAGAATGTATAAATTTCTACAAAAGCCATAGGTATGAGTAACATCAAAGAGTCTTAAAGTTGTTAGAAAATTTTAAATATATTTACAATTCTTAATTTAAAGTTTTAATTTGTATAAATAAAAAAAAAAGAACCAAGAAGATAGAAATTTTGTAAAATTACATAAATTGAGAATGGTACATTTACTATTATTATTCTTATTCTGAAGTTATGATCTGAAACAAGAGTTCTGTTGAAGATGAAAATTTGTATGATAATATTGTTGCTTTAAGAAAGCATATGAATTACAATTCTTAAGTGATTCTCTGGTAGCATTTAAGATGTTAATACATAAATAATGTATAATGTAATAATGCATAAATTTTATGTAGTAATACATAAATGTCATTGAAAAAAACTATAAAACTAAGTTTAATATTTTTATGGAATTTTTATGTTTGCAAAAATTATTCTTGACACAAAAATTGCTTAAAATATAAATATATTTTTTTTATTTTAAATAGAATAAAATGTAACTCATTTTTTTTTTTGTAGGAATTATTTTTTAATGCATCAAATTTTAAAAGATTTTCACTCCTTAAATGATTTACTTCATTTTAAAAAGTAATGTAAAAAATAGTTCTACACCTAAAACATTGTAGAATAATGCTATGATATCCAATGTATGTATTTAATTTCATAAATATTTCTTTAAAATATTTATTATTAGAAGTAACTGTAAAAATTTATATTCACTCTAGTTTTCTTAAGTTTTAATTATAAATTTTTCTCTGTAGTTGCCCTTACTTTTACTTCTGTACTTAAACAATTAAAGATAAAATTTATAAACTAATAGTAAAGAACTTTTGCTATTATTGCATTTTATTAATTTAGATGATTTAATTTTGAAGTTAGAATAATTTTAATAAAATTGATATTTATCTATTATATTTAAAATTTATTTATATTCTTCTTCCTCATAATTTACAGCTTAAAATTAAAAATCTTATGTTATATATCCTTTTGGTTTGATTTGACTTGGAAAATGAACAAAAACTGCATCTAATAAGAAATTTATTTTATAAAACTTACACAGTACAAATTATTATTAAAAAATATCATGGAAATAAATGTGAAAAAAAAAAAAATTATCATCATAAACTTTGTTGTGTATAATTTAAAAAGAAATTATTTTATTCATTTGTAAGCATGGAAAATTAGTTCAAGAATTTAACTAGTAGAATTCAATCTTCTTTTTATTTCAATTTCTGAGAATATCTATCCTCAAAATTCTAGTTTTAGTTCAACAGTTTTAGAAATTTCTAAAGATCACAATCTGTGTAAAATCATAATCAATATAAATCCTGAATTTGACTAGTGTTTTGTTAATCTACCACATATTTCTTAAAATCAACAGTTTTGGAAAAAACTGTTTAATTTCAATTTTAGTTCAACAGTTTTTAAAATTACTAAAGATCATGATCTATACAACATAGTTTTCAATTTTTAGTTCAAAGAGTTTTTAAAATTACTAAAGATCATGATCTATACATAATCATATAAATCTTGAACTTGACTAGTGTTTTATTATTCTACCCACATATTTCTTAAAAATTTGGAAATGCTGTTTAATTTGTTTTTAAGTTGTTAATTTATGTAAGGGATTTTTATAAATTTAGTACATGTTTTTAAGCATTCTTCTTGAATTATAAAAGTAGAATATCCAACTATATTTTCTTGTGTTATAAAAAGTAGCAAATCCAACTGTAGGATCGTAAATTTGAACTAGTACCAACAGGACACGGCACGTGTTAAGAAAGGATGCACTTTTAACCTCACAGTTAAAAAAAAAAAAATTATCGTTTGGTGTCGAGGCAGACAGAACAATATAAAAGGAAGGATATTGTCACTGTGCAGCACATTATAAGTTTTTTTAACTCAGGTACTTTGCTTGCCACGCAGAGGCATTTTCATCAAAGGGGTTCTTTTTTTCATAAGGGGGAGGAAAATATATAGGCGCCTGCTTGCCCACGTGTCGTTCGAATATGCTAGTGTGCTGGGTGACTGCAGAATTGGAAGAAGGATGCTCAATGTACGTGTGTATAAGGGGAAGGAATATTCTAGGGGGTTCCATAGTCCCTTGAAAAGTTTTTCTTCAGCTGCGCTTTTAATACAATGACGGACCTCTTCCTCTCGTTGCCATAATGTATGCTCTAGAAAGTGTTCGCGCCTGAATTTGTTTTATCTGAGGCCCATCCCCCTAGTTTCTTCCCCCCTCATAATATAATAAATCGGTCCGAATCCACCCTTGAATTGATTGTTGAGGGAGTAATAAAATTTTCTTTCAGCTGCTCGAATTTAGTTCTGCTTTACACTTGAGAAAAATTGAAATAAAAATCAGTGTGATAGATAAACAAGCAAAATATAAAGTTTCATATAAATATAAATTTTCTCATTGCTTTGTTAAATTGTTTTACATTACAAAAATAATAATAATTAATTGATATATGCATTTTAAATTTTAGATAATATTTTACTTCTCTTAATTATTAATGTATGAATGTTTATAATTTAGTTAATTTGAAAAATATTTTATTTCTCGAACATCTTTTGAAATTCGAGAAAGTAATTCACTTTCTACAATTGTGAATTCAGACGCGAATTTTATTTTTTAAATAGAATGAAAATTTTAGTTTTGTATACCGTAAATTTAAATAGATTTTTCAAAATTTGATATCCGAATAAAACTTTCGTTTGTAGTAATTGTCTTATTGTTTTTCCAGTAGATTATACGCAAACTAGTAAAGCGTGATATTCAAAACAGCGTGTTGAAATTAGACGGATTAAATTGATTGCAGAGAAGTTGTTTATACACTATCTTAATTTCTAATTTTAAAGATTCATATCGTAAATTATTTCAATGCAATTAACATTTTCTAATTATTCGAACTCTTCTTAAGAAATAAAAATTATAAACAACATTTAAAGTTTCTTTTGTTTTATGAAGCTCGTTTAGGGTTCTGTCGGAATATTCGTATTATAAATATTAGGAACATTCACATTTTGTTTAATGCAATTTTTTTTGCGTCAAAAGATTCATATCGTTGTCATTTTTCAAATTAATCGAACTCTTCTTAAGAAATAATTTTTTAAAGATAAGATTTAAAAAACATTGAAAGTTTATTTAGAATTCTGTAGGAATATTCGTATTATAAGAGGCATTATTCTTATTATAATTGGGCGAAATTTTAAACTTCTATGAAGATATAGCCTTGTGTACAAATGAACATGTGAAATTTGCTAATAGTTTTTACTAATTTTTGCATCCCAGTTATTGTAGATTATTACGGAGATCCTTGGCCGCGTAGCGTAGCTCCTTCTTTTTGTAAAATGTTGAAACATAGCGGTGGTCTCATGCCCTTTGAGTTAATAAGCAAAAAAAAAAATAGATAATTAAATGCCCTTTTTTTAAAAAGAGAATTATTTATTTAATAAAATTATAAAATGAAAATATCAAAAATGTAGATGTTGATGGAATCAGTTGCATGTAATAACCCCGAATGACAAATTAGGAGAAAAGCGACTCTTTTTTTTCGTCTAGGCAGTTGTAAGGAATTAATTTAAAAATATTTAGAACAGTGCGAGGTCTTTTGCTATGTTTGCCGGAAGAAATATCATAATCGTAATTTTTGTTGGATATTTAATACAGGGTTATTAATTTTTCGCATATCATTATAGAATTTAGTAGAAATTTTTTCAGAACAAATTGTCTTTTAAACTTGGAATCGAGAGAGAGCTCGTCTAATATCGTCATTACGAGTACCAGGGTGAATTCGTTAACATTCTGAGAGTTTTGTTCTCAAGCCTTCTTTGAATAATTTCAAAATTTGTACGCGCGACAGAACCCCAAACTGGGCTTGCATAAGCTAATACTGGACGAAGATAAGAGAGTTATATTGAATTTTGAGATTAAGAGATAAAAGCTGAATTTCTATTGATTAAAGGGTAGAGAATTCAAATTGAGTATTGAATTTATTTCTAAGGTTGTAGATATACGATCTGTAGTTAAGTTTACTATCAAGGATAATGGTTCTAAGTACTTAGTTTCTTTAGACCAGGTGATATAATTATTGTATATTTTTAATATTAGGAGGGTTATAGGATTTTTGCAAGTGAAAGTTTTGCATCCCATTTAAATTTAGATCTCTCTATCACTCGCTGCTGTGGTATTTCTGTCATAATTATCTCTTGCTGTAGTCTCTTGTTGGAAAACAATAAATACCCGCGTAAATTGCTATCTAGAACAATTTCGAATACTATTAATCATCTTTTGCTTGGCAGGGGTTATTTTCTGTAAACAATTACTAAGGATTTGTGGACACTGGATATCATTTCTGGGCAGTTTAAAAGGAGACTCGAACCTAAACAACGAATAGTTAATGTCTGTTCTTCTGATAACGAAATTTAGAAATCTTATAAAAATAACATTGGTATGATTATCACTGAAAGGATGCCATAGATAGCATTTCTTCTTTTAAATAACCAAACCACAGACGGAATATATATATATATTTTTATTCTGTTTGAATGTCTATAAAATACACGATATATATATATATTATAGAAATAATGGTAGAATGATATTTATAATAAGATTATAAATGATTAGATCTTACATGATTACGTTTATTCTGCATTTTCGTCTTTAAGAAGTCGATGCTGCTTATTTTTTTATGGAGCCTAATGGTCAAGTGATTAGCAGTCTGGTGCTCGGTGTCACAGATTTCGGGTTTCCGAGTCCCTGTGGTGCCATGAAGGTTTATAGTGGTTCGGAATCGGGCCTGATGGCCGAGTGGCTAGCGCTCTGCTCTCGGTACCACAGGTATCGAGTTCGAATCGGCGATGCCATGGATGTTTGTAGGGTTCGGAATCCACTTTGCCGTAGGTCCTGGTCTCATATGACTGTAGAACGTCACAGAGCCCAGTCGGGACTTCTTCTCACCCATATCATTCCCAAACTGTAAGGGCATCTCAGCTCTAGGGAACAGTGATATGGTGTGGTGTAATAGTAGTTGTAGTAGTAGTATAGTGGTTCGGAATTCAATTTAAACCGCAGGTCCCAGTCTAATATGACTGTGAGTTTGGCGTAGGGCTGACAACCCTTCCCCCGTAAAAAAAAACATCTTGTCTCGAAATCTGCTAGTAAGCAGTGGCATTGGCATATGGAGCCCACTGGCCTCTGGCCCACCATTTTGGCCCAGCGTGAGGTTGTTGAGCCAATGATGATGATAGCCTTCATGTAGTTTGAAAGCGTGAAAGCTATTCAAATTATCTTCATAAAAGATATAATTTTTAAAAACAAGATCTTTCTATTAAAACTGTTACTTTAAAGGAATCATTTGATTACTTTTGGAATTATTAATTAATTCCATCATTGGATTTATTTTTCAATATTTTGATTGAAATTAATTCTTTTATAAAAGAAATGAAAATTCTTTGAAACATTTTAAGACATTTTTCTGTGTGTGGGGGTGGGGGAGTGGGATCAGTTTCTTTCTCATCTTGGAAATTAAAAATAAATCAGTACTGCAACTAAAAAGCTCAAGTTCTCTGTTTTTATTTTACTACATTTCAATACTATCTCATGTTATTTTTAAAAAAGGAATATCTGTTGTCATTATATTAAAGTTGTAGGTTTTTAACCAACTTTTTTTTCTTCTTAATTTTTTTTATATTAGTATAATTCCAAAAAATAATTAAATTATTTTCCTTTACATTATTAAAATTGTTTTATTAAAAAATAAATTTTAATTTTATATTGAGGTTTTTGTATGCAAATGGGCGAAGCATCCTGGTGGATACTGGTTTTTCTAAACCAAGGGAAACCAGTTTTGAATCGAAAGCCCTTGTCGTATACCACGAAAGCACGAAAGTTGTAGCTGGTAAGTCTTCTGTTTGGTTCGAGGAGGTTTGGTTTGTCGCTCAACGGTAATTTTTTGCACATTTTGTACCACCATCCACGCCACAGCCAGGATTTGAACCTGAAGCCTCTGGTACCAAAGGTCAAAGCGCTAACCATTTTGGCCATCAAGCTGCTGCTGTATTGTAGGTTTGGTTTGATTTGTTGCTTTGGTCAATGCACACGGTAACAAACTACAGTTACATGATTCAAACCGCAACAAACATCTATGCCAACAGGATTCGAAGCTGAAATCCGTATCAACAGCCAGAGCGCTAGCCATTGACCATCAGGCCACTGATTAAGAAAAAGAAAGAATGCACGATCACCCAGATGCCAACCCAGAGTGTTCCGTTTTGTGGTGACACGATAAAAGTGCAAGGAACCTCTAATCCTGTGTGTAACGTATATGTAATTTACATGTTTGCCGTACTAGTGATTTTTTCGGAAATAATAATATGTCAACTGAACATTGTATTTCCACATAATTAAAAAAAAAAAATGCAATTAAATTAACTTTCCAAATTTGACATTTCCCCATGTATTTATTTCAGCACATTTTTAATACAACTAATTTCATTATATCATATATTCAATGAGGAAATCATTGGTGTGTAGAATTACGAAGGATTCAAATATTACCAATAATGATTATTTTATATTTAAATTATCATTAAGCCATCGTTTGCTTGTTTAAAATTCTTACTAAACTAATGATTTATAAAGCTATTCATTTGGCTTCAAATTTTATTTTAATGTCATCTTTTTTAACTTGAAAAGCGGTCGAATGAACACATTTGATAAAATCGTTACTTCATTATTAATCGTTATTTTGTTTACATAGTTTGTTTACATAAATTTGCAGTTTTTATTTATTACCCAAATTGGAATTTGTCTGTTACATATAGATTTAAGTCGTTTTAAGCGCATGCGCATACATTTCATCTGCCATTCAGTCATTTGTTTTAAGCGCATGCATATTCTTTCTCATCTGCCATTAAGTCATTGTTTTCGAAAACTTAACGATTTGTTAAAATAACAAAAGTAGCATAGCAGATTTTGTTCATTTTCTCATTTAAAAAACCCTAATAATAGTCAAAAAACCGTCTCAATTGGCATATTTTTACAAACATTTCATGGCTGGATTCAACGAATGTATAAAATTACTTTACGTATTACTCATTAAATATGTCAAATTAATCGTATTTACGTCGAAATTATTATGAACTTAATCATAACTTTCTTTTCGAGATCAATAAAATTTAATTTATGATGTATTAATAAATTAATTTAAATATTCAAATAAAACTTTTTCTACTCGGAAGGAAAGAAAGTAATTAGGCTTTAGAATTTAATTCTTTTTTTTGGGATATAAAAAATCTTTTACATTGTATTTCTTAGAAAATTATCTGCTACACATTTTGAGATAACCAACTAACATAAAGAATAGAAATTCTCCCAATTCTTAAACCTGGAAAGGACCCTACTTTGTCTATTGGTTACAGACCAATTTCTTTACTCTCTTCTATTAGTAAACTAATTGAAAATATGCATCCTGAACCTTCTTAAAAATGAATCAAATCAAAAGGAGCAGCTACTCATCCCGCAACTTGGATTTGGTTACAAATGCTTTCTACAACTCATCAGCTCCTACCAATCTCACCAAAAACTATTGCTCGAAGGATTTGCATAAATATATGAAACTTCTGCAATTTTTTCTTGATGTGGCCCAGAAAGCTTTTGATAGAGTGTGGGTTAATGGTTGATTTTGAAACTCATTTTCTTACAATTTCTCTCCTTATTTAGTTTCAAGTATTTCATAACTATCTTTCAGACAGGCACTTTGTTGTCGCAGTGGGAATACTGATTCCTCAATTCGTGATATTCACGCTGGTGTGCCCAGGGCTCTATTCTAGCTCTTTCTCTATAATATCTTTATCAACACGATATTCCACAAAAGAACAATTTCAAAATTAGTCTTTATGCTGATGACACTGCAATCTTAACGCAAGGCCGAAAAACTGCATCATCCAAGAAAATTTGCAAAATCATTGATTTGAAAAATTCTATCATTGATTTAGAAAGGAAAAACCATTAACTGGAAAATAAAATTAAATGTGGACAAAGACAGAAGCAGTTCTTTTCACTTGCAAAAATCCTATAACCCTCAGCCAGTAAGCCTTGCAATGAACATATACTTCCTGTGGTCTAAACAAACTGAAAGTACTTAGGGGTATCCTTGATAGTAAACTCCTTCCACGATCCGCATATACTGACAGCAAATAAATTCAATACTCAATTTTTGATTCTCTGCCCTTTTAATCAATAGAAATTCAGCTTTACCTCTTAATCTCAAAATTCTGTGCTCATCTCTCTTATCTTCGTCCGGTATTGCTTATCTAATGTATTTCTTTTGTCATTCGAGCCTTCAAAGGAGCAGTAAGCTTCAGAATTATTGGCATTTTGTTACTGCTGTATTGCCCAAAATAATGAACATTGCTGTTCCAAGTTTAAGACATTTGTTGCAGGTGCTGGGTTACATAATGTATGTGCTAACCAACATTAAGTATCTCAGCAGCGACCACTCAATCTGTTTCTTCCAGCACAAACTCCAGCAAGCCTCGCACTTGTTCAAAGCTATTTTAGGTTAATTCCTTGCTGGACGAAGACTAAACTCCAATTTGTCATTCAGTTACATTCCACGTGCAGCTGTTCCCATCATCTTTACATTTTGATATTTCGGCCCCCTTGTTACTTTAAATAAATATTTTTTTAAAAGGCATTTAATGTATCTATTTTGCTTGACCGAGGGCATGAGACCACCTGCTATGTTTCAGCATTTTACAGAAAAGAAGAGCCCGCAGTGGCGCTACGCGGCCAAGGGTCTCCGCAACCAATCTTGGCAATCTTCTCATAAGAATAAAAGTAATATTTCTCTTGATTTTTGAGATTTTTGAGCTTTTAACTGTATGCCAATTCAATAAATCATTTTAAAAGTTTAAATAATTATCCTTACTCGTGTAATTTAAAACGCGAAAAATTCGTTATAATATCTGAAATCTTATAAATATTAGCTTCTATCTGTTTATTATTGCACATACTACCATACTACGATAATATATCAAATTTAAGTAACAGCATAATCCAGGGATGGGCAAACTTTTTCGGTCGCGGCCAAAAATCGAAAGAAAAGAAAAGAAAAAAAAGTTTGGTGGGCCAAGATAAACATTTCTAAAATTTTACAAACAATATATAAGTATTGCAATTTAAATATGTTAATGAGATGAGATGAATGAAATTGCGATTTCATTTTCAAAGTTCTTTATATTGAGGTTCAAAGTGAGATGTACTGATTCTAAGTAACGAGGCTAAATGCACAACTGTCAGTCTATTTCTGAAATATTTCTTTCAAGATTCATAGTTGAAAACACTTGCTCACATATATAAGATGAAGCAAACATAGCACTGATTTTTCTGGGCGTAAGATATTTAATTTGGGAAACTTACTTTCGATAATGACTTGTAAAACTCTTAACTTGTTAACTCCAATCTACAGCTTTAACTAATAAAGAACTTCCGCTTTTAACACTTCTACCGATTGAAAAGCTGTCTGTGCTTGCTATTTCCGTCAATTTATGTTTTGTAGGAGCAGTGGGCCTACCAATGTGGCCGAGGGGATAACGCTCTACAGCGTTCACCACGGGTTCGGGTTTCGAAAGTCCCGGCGGTGTCATGTGGATGTTTGTAGTGGTTCGGAATCCACTTTAAAGCTGTAGGTATTAGCGTTGCGGGGGGCATTTTACTCCCGCGTCCATCAAAGCTATCTTCACGTTACGCACCCCCTGGATAATGCAAAGTGAGTAACGTCATGGCTGGCTTCCTTGCCTTAAGCATCAAGACCAAGCTATCTAGTGTTTACCAGCTGCATTGGAACAAAAAAAAAAAAAAAAAAAATATGTTTAGTAGGAACAAAAATAGAAAGTAAAAAGATCATCAGTCCTTTGAAAAAAAAGGAAGGAAGAAAGAAATAATGTTTCAATAGTAGC
>BPLR01016727.1:0-27791 GCA_021605095.1 Caerostris extrusa
TATTTTGAAGGGAATAAAAAACAAATCCCATCGATAGATTAAATTGTAAATTTGTCATGGAACATAAGAAATCTAGTTCATAGAAATGATAATGTATACAAAGTGTATTTAAAATATATACAACATACAAATATAAAAATATACAAATGTATACAAATTTAAAAAATTTATAAACGTATATAAAAATAAAAATATGCAAATGCATTTTTATAAAATTGACACTTTGAAATATGAGAATTTTGTATGTACTATAGCTTTCCTGAATTGAAATTTGTATTCATGTTTTAGTACTTTTTACAATAATATAATACTCCACAAATACATGAAGTCATGCCAATTTTCTTATTCGTTAAACCAAATTCTTATTTTTATGAAATTGAGATGCTTTTTATTATATTTTATGCTTTTCCAGTGTGATTTAAATGAACTAGGACACGAATATTCTGGTAAAAATACAATAAAAATATTATGTTTTCATAGACTGCATTAACTAATTTCCATTTAAAATATTAGAAATTTTTCTTAAAACTTTATTTTTATGCATATGAAAGAGAACAATAAAACAAATCAGCAGTAAAGGATTAAATTTTTTTAACTTTAGTTGTATGTTCTGATATCTTAAAAATGATAATTAATTGTGGGATAAAAACATATAAATGTATTGTATTTTTATAAAAATTACCACTTTGAATATGAGAATTTTGTGTAAAAAATTATTAGCTTTCGTGAAACGAAATTTGACTATTTTATTTTAGAAATTCTTTTTCCAATAATTAAAAAATTAATACTTTTACAAATAAATAAAGCCAGACCAATCTTTCTTTATTAGTTAATTAGGCTATTTTTATTTCCCTTTAAAAATTTCATTAGTTTCATGAACTTAAATATTGCGTAAAAGAGATATAAAAAATGTATGTGTATAATTTGTGTCTTTATTATCCATTTATATTAATCCTTTTCCTCCATTCAAAATCAAATCATCTTTATCAAATAGGAAATATTTATTAAAGGGAGAACATAAAAATTGCTTTTTGAAAAATTCAAATAAGTAATCCTTTACTTTAATTTGAACTAGAATTCTAGTTCAATGTAAATAAAGTCAATGAATTTTAAATTTTTCAAATATTTTTCATATTTATTAATTATTAATAGTAACTTTTAATTATTATTTATCATTAAATTTATTTGTAGTTCATTCTTGTAGTTTAAAGATTACGCAAGGCTAACCACAATTTGCACGAAAGGCGAAAATTAGCGACTTTGCGAAAATATTATGTATTACATTTCCTTTTTATTATTTCCATATTTCAATGTAAGAGCGTCATATGCTACAGAGTAATAATTGTGATGGCGAAATAATGTTAGGGATCTCGTTTTAATTAGAATACGTGTAACATTGCTGCGTTGATCTTACATCCTTCAGAGTTGGTAATTTAGTCGCAAAATATTTTCACTTTGGATTTTATCTTGTTGTTTAGTTGTTAAAAACAAATTTCATTTCTAATGGTAGAGGAATCAAATGGCTAAACACATTACTAAAATATCACATAGAATTTTCAAATAGCTTAGTAATTTGATCAATTTTAAAGTTTTTACCTTTAAAAACGAATGTTGCCTTTTATAACGAATTTGATATACTTGCCAATAGCGAAACCGAAGGCATAAATTAATACTTGCATAACAGTAACTATGAAACTAACATAATACTATGTTACTAACATACGGCATAAACAAAATCAGAAGTATACAATGTAGAAAGAATAAATAATGGTGATAAACAAAAAAAAAAAAAGTATCGCCATTAGGTACATAAATTATGATGTCTTCCTTTCTTTGATGAATGAAATACTTTTTGTTTGAGTGATAGAATGGGCGCAGAGATTTCAATTTATATTTCAGGTGTAATGGTTTCTTGAAGGATTGAATGTTCATTTATTTGATGATTTTTCATCAGGTTTATGGGTTGTAAATGATACTCTGTGCCATTGAATGAAAAAAGGACTGAGAAAGGATTTTAAGAGGACATGATTTTGTAAGAGGGCAAATAGTTGCATAGAAGAATGGTTCTCCGGTTTCTTCACAGTAACAAAGCATCTTTGAGAGGTTGAATCTTTTGAGGTATGTTGGGAATGGACTATGATCCTTTGCAAGCATAATTTCTTCTGACGGGTTTTTTTTTTTTTTTTTTGAGACATCAAGATTGATGTCGAGAAATTTTCGTTCTTTTTGCTTTGTTTCCGATCTCGTTGACAAATGCTCTAAAAACAATTACTAAAGTTATTTTTGAGGAGTGAAAATGGAAGGCAAATTGGGATTTGTCATCTATAATGATAGCTTCAGCAAGGATATCTGTTTACTCATTGCCAAAATAGCCCGCATGTGCTTTTATTAAAGCAATTGGTCGATGTTTAAGAGTTTTTACTGGATTTAGGTTAAGGATGGCATGTAGACCTTGATTGGCTGTCTGCCCAAATTGATACAGGAACATTTAATTTCCAATATTTTATTCCAATCTTTACCATTGTTTAAATACATTTGAAAAACATTCGTAAAATTTGTAACACACATTCGTCAAATTTGGAAACTTGCAAGGAATCCAGTACATTTATTTGTCCCAAGAACTCATTAATTTCTTTTGCAATGTATTTAGAATGTATGTATTTTTGAATGCATATATATGTGGGCCATATCAATAACATATAAAATACACTCATGTCCATAAATTAAGCTGATAAAGAAGACAGAAGAGAGACAGAAGCAAAGGAAATTTTGACTTATTTGTAAAGTCTATTTATTAAACAAAAGGTAAAGAGCAAAGAAGATGCTATATGTTTGACATAATTAATAAAAATTGCGATTTTCACTCCTCGAGCAAATTTCAAAAAAAGAACCTATTTACAAAAAAAAAACAGTATAACATGGTATATGGAGGACGGGCGTTGTCATCCATAAACTGAAATTCAGTCCCCATAGCGTCCCGAAACAAACGTACATGTTGTTCCAGAATGACATCCCGATAGATGTGACCTGTCATCTTTACACTCTGAACATGCAGGTCAGTTCTGGAACCAAGAATAATTCTTCCCAAACGAGCCATCCTGCACCACCGTAACGGTGTCGTTCAATGGTGTTCCCTTGATGGTAACGGGTACCTGGCGCTCTCCATATGAAAGTCAGGCGAGAATCAGACTGCAAACTAAACCTGGACTCGTTGGAAAACATCACACAAGACCACTGTTGCGGTGTCCACAATGCATGCTCTCTACTCCAGGTTAATCGCAGGCGACAGTGAGTTGCGGTAAGTGGAACACATCTGACAGGCCTACGAGCATATAGACCAATGTGCCCTAAGCGTCTGTGCACGGTCTGCCTTGAAACTGTCGTACCGATAGCTGAAGAGAGCTGACGAGACAGGTTTGATGCTGTGCTCCGCCTGTTTCTTTTGGCAGTAACTGCTAAATACCGGTCCTCATTCGGCGTTATAACTCGGGGCGACCTGTGCTGTAACATCTACTCCCATTACCATCATCTTGAATCGTTGCCAAAGCATGGAGATGACACTCTGGGCGATTCCAAGTTCCTCGGATACTAACAGCTGGGTACATCCACATTCCAGTCGTCCGATAATTTTACCACGCAAAAATCATCCAAATGCTTCCTTGTGCCATAACTTATGCTGTCATTGCACTGAAAGGCTTTTAAAGCGCTTGTGAACAATTTTACTTCTTTGTCACCATTCCTTATATACCCTTTCTTCTACACTCTCGTCACTATGACGTACTATCCGCGCCATCTGGTGGTTTCCTGTAATTTGCATATTCTTCTTTCAAGATGTGTGTGATAATTCTACAGGTGAAATTTTTATTTTTAGAGTTCCATTTCTGTGTGATTCTGAATTATCCTTAATTTATGGACATGAGTGTTTATTACCTCAGGAATATATCAATAAACATATATGAAGTATGTGAAGCATATTGGAAATCGATATTGAAGCAAATTTTATAAGTAATATATTTACAATAAAAAGAAATAATTCGGCTTTAGTAATCGAAAGTTTGAGCTCGTTTACAAAAAATGCTGTAGTTATAAGGACGAATAAATTTCTATAATTTTAAAATGATTTAATCATTCTTTTCAAGTTATACGTTATCAGAAAAGGAAAAGTAGTGGAATTAAATTTAATGTAACCATTAATGTACCATTATAACCATTATTGTTATTATAATAACCATTATGTGATGTTTGTATTAAATATAACTTAGCTAATGTTTAATACATACATAGCATAATGGCAATTATAAGAATTACACATAAAGAAATTAATTGAAATAAAATTTATTTTATAACTTTTTAAAAACTTTTCCAAAAACATTTAACAACTCAAAAACATACTTCACTAAAGAAACTTCTATATAACACAACAAATCTCAAACATTCAAGACAAGACATTTATTAGATACTTTATCTTCTTTTTCTTATTGGTCAGCCGAATGACCAATTGGCTATCTGGCCTTTGGTACCACAGGCTTCAGGTTAGAATCCTGGCTTTAGCATGGATGTTTATGAGTATTTCGGAACCACGTTAAACAGTAGATCCCTGTCTAAATAGCCTAACGTGCGCTCAAAATGACCATAGAGGACAAACTAAATTATGCCTTCCTTGACGCCACAGCCCTATGGAGGACAAGGCCGTCTGTCTACTAGCAGATATAGTGACAGGAGATGTTTTCTTTTTGTGGGGTACGGTTGTATGCTCTACGCCCAACTCTCTACAGTCATATTAGGAACAGATGGCTTATCTACAATGCAATATAACTTATTTACAATGTACAGAATTATTCAAAAGCATAATCTCTCACAATGAATTGGCGGTCTGATGGCCAATTGGCTAGCGCTCTGGCCTTTGGTACCACAAGCTTCAGGTTTGATTCCTAGCGGTGGCATGGATGTTTATTAGTAGTTTGGAAATCCACGGTAAACTGTAGGTCTCGATCTAATTAACCTAAAAGTGTGCACAAAATGACCGTAGAGTTGACAAAACCAAACCAACGAAGTTGATTTCTAAATAAATATTTTACCTAACCTATGTTAATGATAGCCCTGATGGCCGAGTGACTAATACTCTGGGTACTTGGTGCCACAGGTTTCGTGTTCGAGTCTGGCGGTGCCACGGATGATTATAGTGGTTCGAATCCCTTTAAACAACCGCAGTCAAATATGACTGTTGGGCGTAGGGCGGACAACCCTACCCCGTAAAAATAAAATATCTCCTGTCTCGAAATTTACTAGTAAGCAGACGGTCTTGGCCAACCAGGGTGCTGTTCCCCCAATGATTATGATGTTATTGATAAATAAATTTATCAATAAGATAATATAGATAATCTATAATAATACAAATAAATTTATCAATAAGATAATATAGATAATCTATAATAATATAAATAAATTTATCAATAAGATAATATAGATAACTCGAATAATAGCAAATAAATTTATCAATAAGATAATATAGATAACCTATAATAATATAAACAAATTTATCAAAAAGATAATATAGATAATCTATAATAATATAAATAAATTATATCAATAAGATAATATAGATAATCTATAATAATATAAATAAATTTATCAGTTTATAAATAAGTAAAGATAATATTATTATTAAATTTACTTAATTATTCAATAATATTATTATGTTCGTGTAAAAATACATTTGCAGCAGTTGTAGACAATTTTAATCATTAAGTAATGTAAACTTCCACTCAAAAAAACACCTCTCACTTTTCATAAAGACTTGATTTATAATGTTGAATTTATTACCTTTCACTGAATAAATTTTGAATTAATTAAATCAAAATTAATGATATTTTTCCATTGCCTTCAGAAATAAATTAAGATAATAAGTTTTCTAATTTTTTTTAATTAATTTCATTAATCCTGCTCTTTATATTACAACCATTACTATTTGTAAAATCATAAAGATTACCTAGATATTACGGTATCCTGTGAACTTTAAATTTTATGTTATATACAAAAAAAAAAATTAAAACTGTTTGAAATATTAAAGTAGTTA
Organism: Caerostris extrusa; assembly: GCA_021605095.1. Classification (NCBI taxonomy): domain Eukaryota; kingdom Metazoa; phylum Arthropoda; class Arachnida; order Araneae; family Araneidae; genus Caerostris; species Caerostris extrusa. The sequence continues at coordinate 6,077 of BPLR01016727.1, forward strand.
ATTATTATTAAATGTGAAAAATTCATCTTTCTTCACATTCTTTTAACCTTGCTCATTATTGGAAAAAAAAGTGTTTAAAAATTAAAAGAATATTCAATTCATTAACATCATTTTGTTGGTTTAAGGTAATTAATAACAGGATTTATGTTTACATTATAATAAAGATAATTAATTTTCTGCTTTTTAAATATTAATATTATTAAAATTTTTATTTAAACGATTACGATTCTTCTTAATTTGTTCATCCATACATTTTTTTATATTGTTTTAAACGATGATGCATTGTATTATCATCAATAAAATTACCTTACGAAGATTTAATTTGCCAGTTCAGCAATGTTTGTTTCGATGTAAATTAATAATGGTCGATTGTCAAAACTCATTTAATTAATTTGTTTCTTTTTTGCATTATAACCATTATATTTGCCTACTTGCAAAATCATATTACATACAAAAAAAAATTTAAATTGCTTGAAATATTAAAGTAGTTAATTATTATTAAATGTGAAAAACTAATCTTCCTTTACATTTTTAAACCTTGCACATTATTGAAAAATAAAAGAGTTTAAAAATTAAAAGAATATTTAAATCGGTAATATGTTTTTGCGTTTTGGTTTAAAAGATATTAATAACACTATTAATGTTTAATTTTAATAAAGATTATCAATTTTTGGCTTTTTAAAAATTAATATTGCTAAAATTTTTATTTAAATAATTCTTAATTTGTTCATCCATACGTTTTTTTTTAATATTTTAAACTATGATGCATTACATTATCATCAATAAATTCATTCGAAGTTTTAAATTAATTCGTTTCGATGTGAATTAATACTAGCTTTAATGATCGATTGTCAAAAACCCTTTTAATTAATCTGTTTCTTTGCATTATAACCATTACATTGCCTACTACATTACTACTAAAACTTAGAGATTAATAACTATTGCGGTTTCCTGAAAAATTCAATTTCATATTGCAAACAAACAAGCAATATAAAAAAAAAAATTAAGTCATTCTACTTTTTTCCACTATATTGCAAGAAAGTCCTTTATAAATAAAGTTAAAATTTTCCTCTTCCATCTGGCGCCATCTATTGGTAGATAAATGCTACTTAAATCTAAAAAATAAAATAATTAATTAAATTTAATTAATGAATTAATATTTGAAAAAACTGTATTAACATCAGTGCCATCCACTGCAAGTTCAAAAGAAAAATATATATGAAACTTTGATGAATAAAAAGTATTTTATTAACAATTGAAAATTTGAACAAGATATATATAGGGGAGAGTGTGAACTAATAGTAGGAAGAGTAAAACTGCTTGACGTATTAAAAATGTTAATTGAATTATTAAATTGAAAAAAACATTAAATCTTGGCCATTTTTGAAATAGATTAATATAATATTATTAAAAATATAAATATTAATATTATAAAAAATTTTTATTTAAATATTATTAATTTATTAAAAATTTTATTTAAATATTAATAATAAAAGTTTTATTTAAACATTAATATTATCAAAAGTTTTATTTAAACGATTACGATTCCTCTTAATTTATTCATCCATACATTTTTTATATTTTAAACGATGATGCATGGCATTATCATCAATTAAATCATCTTGCTTAACGAATATTTAATTTGCGAATACCAACGTTCGTTTCGATGTAAATTAATACCAACTTTTAATGGTCGATTGTCAAAACTCTTTTTAATGATGAAAGGCGACTACTTTGCGAAAATCTTTAATGATTATCAAATTACATCATCTATGTCTTCTTAATGAAAGCTGGCGATCATTAACTGAAGTCACAAGCATTAATATTCTCTTTAAAAAGGCGGAAACCGAATCAAGATGTTTAACATCACAAATCAAGTAAAAAAGTGTGTTGGTTTCATTAGCTCGGTAACTGAATAAAGGTTGCTGGGTGGACTCATTTTCGCCGGGCATTTCCGGCGTCTCATTATCCAAATTAAATTAAACTCAATTATTTCTTGGCTGCTGTTTAGTAATGACTTTGTAATTGATTTTAGAGGGTATTAATTTCGTTAAAACAATTTAACAGACGTCCGTAGGATTTTTTTGTATATTAATTCGTCAAAAGTGTTTCACAGTTAATGTTATTTTGTTAAAAATGATGTCGTGAATGTTTAAATAGACTGATATATAATTCGTTTTGTTATTTACTGAATATATGATATTTTTCTGTAGTTATTTAACTTTTAAGCAATTTATTCCTAATTAATATCATGTTGATATTTTAAAAGCAATTAAAATTTCAATCTAACAAAAATGTAAACTATCAAAAGGTTATGAAAGGCCCTTAAATCAGCATTGAATTTGGTAACATTTTGATTTTAAAAATTGAAACGAAATTTTGTATATATGGTATAGCTATAAATACCTAAGGGCAATTAAATTCTAATCAGCCAGATTCAATGCTGATAAGCATTAGGCTGGAGGCTTTGTTGTAGTAACAGTTTTAAAACCGAGGAGATCCAATGGCGTTTGTGATTTCCAGCATCTTGTTTCGTGAGTCGGAATACCTGGTGGGGTTTTCCGGGTTTTTGTCCCAAATGATAGGCAAATGCGTCAGTGACAAGGAGCCAAGTCAAATTTATACTTACAGGTGCTCCGTCACAACAGAAGCTACCCCTCCTTCCATGAAACCACGCGGATTCATGGACTTCGTCTAGATGCTGCTTCCTACCAAGTGCCTACCAATGAATTTTAAAAAAAAAAACTTATAGCGTTGTGCTAAAATGCTAATTTATCTATGAAACTTATTTATCACTTTATAGTTTGAAAACAAATTTTGTGAACCAATTTTGGTCTCTAAAGTCATCAAAATTTGAAACAAACATCGCTAGATGTCTGAGGTCCTATTTTAACTATTTCAGTATTTTTTATATTTCATATGGGATCTATCTATCTATATGTCCTATATATATATATATATATATACAGAATGAAAATTAAAAATACAAATTAGAATCACAAATGCTTTAACAGACTCACTTTGTAAAGAGGCGGAATATCCAGCCTGTTCAGTCACTTCTAATGAAAAAAAGAAAACAACATTTCTCGTAGACACGTCGTAGAACATTCTTCCTCCTCCAAAATCCCCCTTTAAGAAAATTAGTCAAAAGGAGGGTCAGCTTCCCTCATTTCTCATTGGAGTGGACATTTCCTCAGCCCATGGAATCAAAATGCAGCATGTAGTATGGTGTAGTTCCTATACCATCTTTAATTGTTTCGACCTGTGTAGGTCGAACAGATTATCGTTAATTTCATGATGTATCATTTTCCATGACACTGTTTATGTGCTGCCAAATATGAATGAGAGGTTTTTTTATTAGTACAAAACACTTATCACATGCAATAATAATATCCACAACACTGCTTATCTGCTATTTGATTTGAGTGATAGATTGTTATTATGCACTTGTTAAAGAATATATATTCCTTTCTGCTGGGAACAACGACGAGCTTAGGAAATATAATACAAAGCATCAAACTCAAAATGCGCTGATGACTTAGGACTTTTTTTTTTATCATTTTCCTAATTTCTTTCAAAACTCTTTTTGACTTTTTGTTTTTATATTGCTTGCGTTTGGTTTTGCATATGTATAATTGCATATTCTATAATACCGTAGTATACAGATATGAAAAGCGATAAAATTATATACAGATAAAAAAAATTTTTACAAATAAATACATGAATATGATAAAATAAAAAATAAAAATCACTTTTTCATCATTATTTTTATTGTCTTCAAGTAAGAAAGTTATTTTTATATTAGTCTTTCCTATTCAAAAAATTTTTTGAAAATCAAAAATTTCTTAATGTTAGAATCGAGTCTAATGTCGAGATTTCTTAATGTTTCTGAGTAGTCGGAATTTCTTAATGTTTTGGTTTTACATCAAAAAACATCCTTACTGAATGTCTTAACCGAGAAAGAATAAGTGCATCTTCAGAAAATCGATTCCATCAGCTTCTACATGAGACTTCTTCCTCCTCTTATGATTCTAGAAGAGTAACCAATATAGCCTTCTTCTAGTATACGAGCCAAGTTATTCTTCCACCATCTAATAAAAAAGGGACCCACAAGGAAGGCCAGAATATCCTGCCAGCATTCCTTATTTTCCTTGAGTGTCCTCGACCATGCCGATTGGCGAACAGAATTACAGCATAAACATGTCCTCTCTTCGCACAAAACGATTTACTTAACGGTTGCCGCTTGTAAAAAGTTCTACTTTTCCCCACAATTCCCTGTTCTTAGTGCCTGCAGAAGAATGGAAAGACAGGACATTAGGGGAAATAACGTCATGTGTAGATGATTTGCTGCTTTTGATCTACTAGATTACATATATATAAGAGTAGGAAAAGTGAATAATTTTTGTACACAGTTGCTTGGTTTTACTTTTGTAATTATTGAAGGAAGTTTGTTATTTATTTTTATTTTAAATCATAAGCGAGGTATTTCATTCCTTGTTCAATAAAAACATGTAAAAAAAATGGTATTGCAGCATTTTTCCCACGAGAAGAGTTGTAGCTTTTCATTCCCAAGAGAGAGAGAAATGTACATTCTATATACATACATGTACATATTCTATATATATACATTCTAAAAATGTGACTAATCCTCAGTGATCTGCAGTGTGACGGACAACCCATGAGAAATCTACTCATGGATGGAAGGAAAGGGGGCAGCTTCTGTTGAGATGGAGCACCCGTAGGTAGAAGTCTGACCTTGGCTCCGTGACGCTCTTTACAGTCAACTGAGACTGGGACCTACGGCTTGAAGTGGATTCCGAACCACCACAAACATCCATGACACAGCCGGGACTCGCACCCGAAACCTGTGGTGCCGAGCGCTAGCCACTCGGCCATTTTGGTTCCCACTGAATAATTACATATTCCAAAATAACATAGTATACAGATAACACAACACAAATTGTTACAAATAAATGCAAGAACACGAAATATAATTTATTCTGCATTATTTTTATTGCATACATGTAAGAAATATAAGTTATTTTATATTAGACTTTGCTATTAAATAATTTCTGAAAATCAAAAATTTCTTAACTTCACCATCAGGTCTATATCTGATGTTTTGATTTTACTTCAAAAAACATCCTCACTGAATGCCCTAACAGAGAAGGAATAAGTGCATCATCAGAAAATCGGATTCCATCAGCTTCTACATGAGACTCCTTCCTCCTCTTATGATTCCAGAAGAGTAACCAATACAGCCTGTCCTTCCTTTGGTATACGACCCAAGTTATTCTTCCGCCATCTAATAAAAGGGAGCCACAATGAAGGCCAGAATATCCTGCCCGCATTCATTATTTTCCTTGAGTGTCCTCGAATGCCGATTGGCGAACAGAATTACAGCATAAACATGTCCTCTCTTCGCACAAAAACGATTTACTTAACGGTTGCCGCTTGTAAAAAATTCTGCTTTTCCCCACAATTCCCTGTTCTTAGTGCCTGCAGAAGAATGGAAAGACAGGACATTAGGGGAAAATAACGCCATGTGTAGATGATTCGCTGTTTTCGGTCTAGTAGATTACATATATATATATAAGAAAGAAGGAAAAGTTGATAATTTTTGTACAGAGTTGATTGCTTTTAGTTTTGTAATTATTGAAGAAAAGTGCATTATTTAATTTTTTTTTTATTTTCAATTCAACATAAGCGAGGTATTTCATTCCTTGTTCAATAAAAAATACAGGTATAAGGAAAATGTATTACACCATTTTTCCACGTAAAAGAATTGTAGCTTTTCATTCCCAAGAGAGAGAAATGTATACTCTATATGCATACATGTACACATTCTATATATATACATTCTAAAAATGTGACTAATCCTCAGTGTCCTGCAGTGCTGGACGGACAACCCATGAGCAATCAACTCATGGATGGAGGGAAAGGGGCAGCTTCTGTTGGGATGGAGCACCCGTAAGTAGTAATCTGACTTGGCTCCGTGACGTTCTTCACAGTCAAATGAGACCGGATCCTACGGCTTAAAAGTGGATTCCGAACCACTACAAACATCCATGGCACCGCTGGGACTCGAACCCGGAAACCTGTGGTACCGAGCGGCAGAGAACTAGCCACTCGGCCATTGAGGCTCCCATTGAATAATTACATATTCCAAAATACCATAGTTTACAGATAACATAACGCAAATTGTTACAAATAAATACATGAACATGAAAAAAATAATTTTTCTGCATTATTTTTTTTCTGCTTAGATGTAAAAAATATAAGTCATTCAATTCCTTCTGTTAGCTCACATTCTCCTATATATATCTCGTTCAAATTTTCAATCGTTCATAAAATACTTTTTACGTTCAAATACATTTTTTGAACTTTTAGTGGATGACACTTGATGTTAATACAGTTTTTTCCAAATATTAATTCAGTAATTAAATTTAATTAAATAATTTTAGTTTTTTTTTTTTTAGATTTAAGTTGCGTGTATCTACCAATAGATGGTGCCAGATAAACTTAAAAAATGAATGAAAATTATTTTTGACGACTTTCTGGAATATAGTGAAAAAAAGTAGGAATTCACTTAAAACTTTTTTTTTTATATTACTTGTTTTTATATTAATCTTTCCTATTAAATAATTTTTAAAATCAAAAAATTTCTTAATTTTACCAACAGGTCTCTGTCTAATGTTTTGATTTTACTTCAAATAATATCCTTACTGAATGTCCTAACCTTAAGTGCATCATCAGAAAATCGATTCCATCAGCTTCTACATGAGACTCCTTCCTCCTCTTATGATTCCAAAAGAGTAACCAATACAGCCTGTCCTTCCTCTAGTATACGACCCTAGTTATTCTTCCACTATCTAATAAAAAGGGAGCCACAAGGAAGGCCCGAATATCCTGCCCGCATTCCTTATTTTCTTTTCAGAACACCGATTGGCGAACAGAATTACAGCATAAACATGTCCTCTCTTCGCACAAAACGATTTACTTAACGGTTGCCGCTTGTAGAAGTTCTACTTCTCCCCACAATCCCCTATTCTTAGTGTCTGCAGAAGAATAGAAAGACAGGACATTAGGAGAAAATAACGTCATGTGTAGATGATTTGCTGATTTTGATATTACATTATATATATAAGAAAGAAAGGTGAATAATTTTTGTACAGAGTTGTTTGCTACTACTTTTGTAATTATTGAAGGAAAGTTCATTATTTAATGTTTTATTTTTAATTTAACATAAGCGAGGTATTTCATTCCTTGTTTAATAAAAAAACAGGTATAAGGAAAATGTATTGCAGCATTTTTCTACGGGAAAAGTTGTAGCTTTTCATTCCCAAGAGAGAGAAATGTATACTCTATATACATACATGTACACATTCTATATATATACATTCTAAAAATGTGACTAATCCTCAGTGACCTGCAGTGCGGGATGGACAACCCATGAGTAATGGAGCATGTGATGGAGCACCCGTAGGTAGAAGTCTGACTTGGCTCCGTGACGCTCTTTACAGTCAATTGACACTGGGGAGGGAGGTATTTGATTCTTCGGCCAATAAAAAAATGTAAGGAAAACGTATTGTATCATTTTTCGTACATAAAATATACAAGAAGTGTTGTAGCATATTTCGTACAAGAAGTGTTGTAGCATTTCGTTCCCAGGAGAGAGTAATGTATATTCTTTGACAAGTACATAATAACAACCCATCACTCGAATTTGACAGCAGATAACTACTGCTGTGGTAGTCATTACATAAAATTAGTGTTTTGTAGTAATGAGAGTAACCTGTCACTCAAATCTGATATTCAGTGTTATGTATAATGAGATCTCATAAAATTAGTGATGGTCTACAGATTACAGATGGAATATGGACTATACCATGAATTGTTGCGTCGTGATCGGTGATAGACCAAGGTGTGAGAAAATGCCTACCACATATATACCATACAAATTTAAAAAATATAAAATAACCCATCGTAGCACATAAATTATTTTTCTCAATTCTCATGGAATTGAGTAGTGAATTAATTGCTTTAAAAAGCAATTTAAATGTTTAATGTTCCTTGTTGATAAAAGTATTCTCATCAGATTTAATATTTATGAATTTTTAGTAGAATGTTGTCAGCTTTAATACTTTATTACCGTTTCGGTAAATATTCTTGCATTTCAAAGGGTTGTTTTAAAGCGCATTAACGAATTCGAAGTAAAAATTCCCTTCAGTACGATTTGTTGGTATCGTTACGACAAATATATTATTTAATAATTCACATCGACAACTAAATCATTATTTAATACTTCATATATTTCATATACTTTAATACATATACTTCAACACTTCATCGAAAGTAATATTTATGTTCGTACAATTTCTGATTTTTAAATAATAATTACAAGGGATTTAGAAAAAAAAAATAACACAATATAAATAAAAAATAACTGGTTATCATGATTACCATCATTGGTTTGGTTTGTCGTTTTACGGTCATTTTGTGCACACTTTGGGTTAATTAGACCGTCACCTGCAGTTTAAAGTGGATTCCGAACCAAAAACAAGGATCCATGCCACCGTAAGGATTCGAACCGGAAGCCTGTGGTACCAATAGCCAAGAGCTTAGCCAATTGTCATCAGGCCAAAATTGAAGGAAGGCTCTATGTACGCCTGAAAACCATTTCCTTTGTAGTCTGGTAAAAAAAAAAAACGACTGCACATCGTTCTAAAATATGATGCTGCTAAAATCAAATGTGGCTAATAGTAGCTAAAATATTTTATTTTTAGAATATAAATATAGCGAGATACTGATTGTCTTCAAAGTGAAATTTAAATTTTATTTTAATTGAGAAAACTCAGAAAAACACGAATACATAGCGCGGAATTTTGACATCTTTTTTATACTGGTGGCTATCACAATGGTGTACCAACATCATTTTCCAGAATGAAAAGTAGGAAATACCATCCGGCTGGGTTTACAGGTTCAAATGAATGAATTGAGCAGTTGTTTAAAAAACTTCAGAAAAAATCACATAGCGATTGCAGCATACACAATATAGATATTATTCTATTTGTAATTAAGTTTATGGGCCAAAAACAACTGAGCGCAAATTCTTCACATTAGAAAAAATATATTCTAAACAAAATAATTTCAATGAAATTTGTTATATTGTGATAGAACCACTCAATTTTGACGTTATTGTAATGTAAGACAAATGCGAATTAGTTTTTATTTCAAATTAAAGTTAAAAACAATTGATTTATTGTAAAAAAGTTAAACTTACAATTTTCTCATTGGGTTTGATTCTTAAACATTATTTGTACATTATTTTTGAAAAGTTTAGTTGTGCTGGTTTTAGCGCAAGGGCAAATATACTTTCTGAATCAACAATATGATATATTGAAATTATTTTTAAATAGTCAAGATATTAAACAAAATATCTATGGAAAATTTTATGATAAATAGCAATTGATTTTTTAAAATTATATATATATATATATATATATATGACAGACATTGTATTTATTGCGTTCCAATTTTAATTCATTAATAACAAGAAAGATACAAATTATTTATTCCTTTTCGGTTATATAAATAAAATATTTAAATGTAACATGAAATTATTTTTAACAGTGGAACATTTAAAAAAATGAACAAAAAATACTATGAAAGATCAAAATAATAAATTAATAAATAAGAAAAAAAAAAATTTCAAAATTGCCTCTAAAACCAAAAATATCTACAAAAAATATTATGTATATATTTTTAATTTCCTTCTCTTAAATATTTTTAGATAATTTATTTTATTTTAATGCATAAAACCAGACGATTATTAAACATTTTGCAAAAAGGAAAAAATTTTATTCTAACTCCAATTTTTTTTTTTTTTTTTATCGAAAATTTTTATTTTATTAAAAATAAAACAGAAAACTAGAACATTTTTGTTACGCACAAAAATAAAAAATAACAAAACCGAAGGAAAAATTACCAACTTCTCGATAATTTAATTTGTAATGTAAGATAAATTTTAATTTATTTAACATCAATTTGTTTTTACTTTTAAAATATTTTTTTTTAATATTATGGAAAAGCTGCTGAGAGCAAACTATTCTAAAATCAATAATTCGACAGCTTTATTTGCCTATGAAAATTACTGTTTTAATTTAATAAACAACTAACTAAGAAAAAGAGCAACATTAGAACAACAAAATAACGACACACACACACAAATCTACTTTCGTATATGCAGGGTGATTATAATTGAAGTCCCATTTTCAAAATGCTTTATAAAATAGAACCACAATAAGTTGAAATTTGAACTGGAGATACTCGTAGAAGGAAACGATACGGCATCAAAAACAGTTAAAAAGTATATTAATAGATGGCGCTGTAAGCAGCATAAAGTAAGTGAATTCGGCTGCCAGTGATATTTTTAATCGAAATGGCAACGCATTTAGCATGAAGTGCACATTAAACCAATTGTTGTGTTTAATGTACTCGATTGTTTCGATTTTATGACTTCCAAGTCATTCAACAGTTATGGCACTGTTAGCGGAAAGCCCATCCACCACAGCAAGGTCATACCCAATTGGATGGGAAAGATTGGTGAAGCTTTTTGATGCCATACCGTTTCCCCTTCTTCAAGTATATTCAGTTTAAATTTGACCTCATTGTGACTAGAGGTTCTTTTTTTACAGCATTTTGTATATATATATATATAAGGTGATTATAATTAAAGATTTTATAAGTTTAAAAATAAAACAAATTATCGTTTGCAGAAAAGTGTAAATTAATGATTTGTTTCTAAAAACAGAATGGAATATTTATACCCAAATAACATTTTCGATTGAGGGAGAAATAGATTTTAAAAAAAATTACCAAAGAATAAATAAAATCGTTTTCACTTTAATCCGATAAGAATATTTTATTTAAAAATCGTTTGGAACTAAGTTACATTCTGAGAATAAAATATTATGTTTAAGAGCTTTATTTGATGTAAATTTAATCCTCTTACGAAATCGATCAACATGTAAAACATTAGCCAAATAAAAAACTACTACTTAAAAAAAAGAAGAAAATAAATCCTCGAAGATAATTGTAGTTTAAAAAATGTTTAAAATGCATTCTTTCAGAAGGAAATTTAATGATGCATTAAAAGGATTCTAGAATATCGACTCCTTTGATCAATGCTTTAAAGGATAAGATTTCGAGTCGATGATGATAAGAATAATATTAAAGAATTAACTAAACAAAAAGTTAGAAAATAATCCATCGTTAAGTATAAGCAATTTTATTTATGCACATGGAATTGAGTAGTGAATTAATTGCTTTAAAAAGCAATTTAAATGTTTTATGTTCCTTGTTGATAAAAGTATTTTCATCAGATTTAATATTCAAGAATTTTAGGTATGGTGTTATCTTTAATATTTCATTACCGTTTTGGTAAATATTTAATCTTCCGTTCAAAGGGTTGTTTTTAAAGCGTTTTAACGAATTCGAAGTAAAAATTCCCTTAAGTGCAATTTGATGGTATCGTTACGATAAATATCTCATTTAATAATTCACATCGACAATTAAATCATTAAAGAATGAAAAGTTAACACTTTGTAAAAAGGCATAAGAAATTTTATAATTATAAGAAATTTCTGTTTTTTAATTAATAATTACAAGGGATCTAGAAAACAGTAAAATAACCCAATATAAATCAGAAAATAACTTATCATAAAAATATATTTTAAACAGAAAAATTCTAATGTTTGTTATAATATTATAGAACTACTCAGTTTTGATGTTATTTTAATGTGAGCCAAATACGAATTAGTTTTAATTTGAAATCAAAGTTGAAATAATTAATTTATTGTAAAAAAAAATACAATTACAATTTTCTCATTGGATTTGATCCTTAAACATTCTACTGTTGCATTCATTTTAACAGTTTAGTTGTCCGTGTTTTAATATAAAAACCTTAATATTTATTTTGATATTATTCTGACAACACATTTAGAATTTGAAATATAAGCATGAAAATAAAAATAAATAATGATAAGCAAATTCTAAGACGTACGTTTTAAGTAATTCTAAACGTAATTTTTATCTATTTTTATCTAATTTTTTATCTATTTTTTAGTAATTCTAAACGTAAATTTTTTTTAATCAAATGATTGAAAAAAATCTAATTTCAATTCACAAAAAACATCTTTTCTTTGTATAGTATAGAAAAATAGGCAATCATTATTGTCATTTATAGAACAAACAATCATCTTCCTTTGACCATGTAAATATGCTTTACGAATCAAAAATACAAATTGTTGAATTCATTTTAAATATTAAAGATATTAAATAAACTTTTACTACAAAACAAACCATACATGTAAATTTTAAGGTAAATAGCAGCGGAAATATTTTAAAATTAAAAACAATATACAACAAACGTTGTATTTTCTGTTGTATTCCTATTTAATTCATCGACAACAAGAATGATACAAAAAAATTTATTTCTTTTCACTGAAAATAAAAAATAACATATAAAAATATTTAAATAGAACATCTAATTATTTTTAACAGTGCAACATTTAAAAAGGAACAGAAGCTATTTCAAAATAACAAATTACAAAATTTCAAAAATTACCTTTAAAATGGAAAATATTTACACAAAAAATATTATGTATATATTTTTTAATCACCTTCACTCAAATATTTTTATGTAATTAATTTTATCTTAATGAATAAAATCAGACGATTAATAAACATTCTGAAGGCCAAAAGATAAAAAAAAAAATAGAGTTAGAATAAAATTATGTTCAAAAGTATTTTTAATTTTTTTTTTAAATAAAATTGCAAACTAGAACATTTTTTTGTTACGCGCAAAATAAAAAATAACAAAACCGAAGGAAAAACAACCAACTTTTCTGTAATTTTGTTCTTTCTAATTTATTCTTATTTTGTTAATTCTAATTTATTTAACATCAAAAGTATTTTTACTTTTAAAAATATTATTTTTTGGGGTTATTAAGAAACCGCTGCTTAGAGCAAATTATTCTAAAATCGATAGATCGGCATTTTTATTTGACTATGAAAAAATATCGTTTTAATTTAATTAAAAACTAAATAAGAAAAATTCCTTCCTCGATTTGCAGCATGCTCGCTAGAGCAACAAAATGACACACAAATCTACTTTCTTACATGTATAGATGAAAAGATTTTATTTTAAAAGTTTAAAATAAAACAATCGTTTGCAGAAATGGAAAAATTAATAAGTCATTATTTCTAAAACCGAAAGGAATATTTTTACCTAAATAACGTTTTCGATTCAGAAAAAAATAGATTTAAAAAAGAATTACCAAAGAATAAATATAATCATTTTCAGTTTAATCCGATAAGATTATTTTATTTAAAAAATCGCTTGGAACTAAGTTACAACTGAGAATAAAATCCTATGTTTAAGAGATTTATTCGATGTAGATACCATATATATACGATGTTGATATACGGTTGAGCAGATAAATACTGCTGTGGGTAGTCATTACATACAATTAGTGTTTCGTAGTAATGAGAGCAACCTGTCACTTAAATCTGATATTCAGTGTCATGTATAATGAGATCTCATAAAATTAGTGATTGTCTACAGATTACAGATGGAATATGGACTATACCAAGAGTTGTTGCGTCGTGATCGGGGATAGACCAAGGGGTGAGAAAATGTCTACTCCAATGAGAAGTGAGGAAAGCTTACTCCCCATGTCGACGGATTTGACTGAATTTGGATCTTGACTACTACTAAGTGGAATAGTTCAGTTGAGTAACTGATCACAAATCGATCATTTGCTCGACTTAAAATAAAAAATGAATAAAAACTGCAATTTAAATTAAACTAGTTCAAAGATGAATAACAAAAAAAAAAAACTGTAGATGGATTATAAACTCCCGAAAATTGGGAAGTAAGCAAAAGAAAGAGCAGAGGATGACACATGGGATTACGGTCGAAACAGATGAAGTACGACTACACCGTGAGTTGTTGCATCGTGATGGGTAATATACAATGGGCTGAGAAAGTGCTTAAAGAAAGCTTTCTTAAAGAGAGGTTTTGGAAAAGAAAGAAGAGAGAGTTCTGCGACGAGTTGACAAGAAGTGTTGTTTTTCTCTCAAGTGATAGAACAGGTCGGAGTATCTATCTGCTTACAGAATGAGCCCCTTCTGGTCGTGTAACACGCCGTATGATAATTAAGGCCTGTCGCAGACCTGGTGAAATAGATTCTGTCGAGAACTCTGAAAATCTTAGTCCTTTGAGTGAACTGCATTTGTGAATGAAATTATCTTTAATTTTCATTCTTTTGTAAATAAAGGTCTGCTTATATAGGTATATATATATATATATATATAGTTTGTAAATAAAACTTAAAGTGTTTCCTTGAACCTGAAAGTGGCCCCTCTTCTTGAAGCCGTTATAGGTCTAGTATAGGCCTAGACGTGACAGTATTAAGTATAAAGGTCTTATCAAAACCTCCCATCTGCAGAAGTGTTTCTTGTTAATTTTTTATAGGTAATTCCAAAATAAAAACGTATTAAAAGTGTTACCACGAACTATTCTGAAGTTGCGAAGAAACAATTAAGATTTCTAAATATTACAACTTTCTTAGATATTACCAATCATTCCTGTCATGCTAAAGAAGAATGATACTTAATGCTAGCTTATTAGAAAAAAATTAAATGATTCTTTGAGTTTGTCTATTCTTATTACATCATGACAAAAAAAAAAATTAAATAGTAATAAAAATTTTTATCATCTGGGCCTATATATAAGTTAAATATAAAATTTAGAATTTGATGTAAGAACAAAACGCATCACCAATGATCTTGAAAAATAAAAAAGTTATAAAATTCTTTTTTTGAAAAATCTCGTTTTTCACTTTGAAATAAAGTTGTCTTTACTCTCATCGAACGATCTTTTAAAACAGTTTTACCTTAATTTTTCCTCTGGATTAATTTTTAAATAAATTATTTAATTATTTAATTAATCAGTTATTTGGTAAATAAATGTTATGTATAAAAAAGATCGCAAAAGAAATTTTGAAAAAGCTCATAAAAAAATTTTTAAAAATAGCTCGTGAAAAATATTTAAAAAAAGCTCATGAATTAAATTTAAAAGAAATTTAAGAAAAGGCTTCTCAAAAAATTTAAAAATAACTCATGAAAGAAACTTAAAAATAAGCTCGCGAAAGACATTTAATACCAAAATTGAAACTGATCAAGTATGCAAAAAAATCCACTCCCCAAAACTAATACTGATATATTTTATGGGTAGCATATAATTTATGAATATTTATTCTATTTAACAAATTCTTGAATTACAACCATTTTGAATAAATATAAAGGCATTGTTAATATCAGAACAACTGGAAATAACATATTTATTTAATTGGAAGCTGTGTGTATTAATTTTTAAAGTTACTTCAATTATTTATGTTCAATCTCATAATATATATACAAAGTTGCTGGTAAGTTAAAATGAATTTGATTTGTTACTTGTTTTTCTTCCACCAGTCAGGAAAACTAATCAATATGACGTTATCTTCCCTAACATATGATGTCTACCATTATCCAATAAAAAAAAAAAAGAAAGCCAAATTTCCTACCCGTGTCCTTTTTTCCTTTGTAACGTACTCAGTGCTTGATGAGCATAAAAATGTTCTATCTTTGCACAAGACTATTTACTTAACGATGGTACATGCAAAAAGTTCTATATTTTTGCCATTCTTGCCCTGTTTATCACTTGCGATAGAACAGTGGGGACGAAATATTAGCAAAAAAAAAAAAAAAAAACAAAATGGCTCATCTAAGTGATTTGCTATTGCCAGTTCTAGCACATATTTGTTTTTTGTTTGTCTGTTTCGTTTGGAGGTGGAAATGATTGAAAAGTTTTTTTGGGGGGAGTCCTTTTGTATATGCTGATGAGAAATCACTGTTTCTTAGGATGTTATTAGAAAATAATACATCTAAAGTTTATTTCAAAATTTATTATTCACTGTAATATGCATCAATTGAAGCATTAAAAAATATATTTGTTGCATCATATAATCATCATCATCATCATTGGCGGAACAGCCCCATGGTGAGTGAAGGCCGTTTGCCTACTGGCAGATTTCGAGGTAGGAGATTGGTTTTCTTTTCACGGCGTAGGAATGTCAGTCATATACCCAACGCTCTAGATTCCTATTAGACCGGGATCGTGGATTTAAAGTGGATTCAAACCCCTACAAACATCCATGGCACTACCGGGACTTGAACCCAAAACCTATGGCACCGGCAGCATCACATAACTATTAGTAACAAAATGATTTATTTGATGTTCATAAGTTGGAATTTAGTTCCGTTTTACATCTTTCCTGAAACCATGAATAGTGACTGTAGGAAATGCATACCAGTGATATCAGTACCAGTGATATTCTGTATCTTTACTAAATTAAGGTAGCACTTATTTTGTCCCAATTTTTAAATTATATTTTCTGTAAATTCTTTCCTATGTCCTTTGAATTCAAGAATAAAAAAAATATTTCTTTTAGGAACTTTTTATATTGAAAATTACAGAGAAAAATATTTCAAAAAACTTTTAAATGGTAAATTGTGATCATGCTTTCTCCTACGCACTGGCAGAGCCCACCCCCTCCCGGTGGCATTCAGGAGAAATATCAGTAGCCCTCTAGACTCACACCTGAGAGGAAGTACAGCACAACCACGCACTCCGCAGAGTTTAGTTTATAGTCTCTTAGAGAGGAAATATATTTAACGCAACCCTGCGCATTTGTTGGCCCTACAAACTCTCCCCCACCCAGAGGAAGTATATTTTGCTCACCCTGCGTGTAGCCGAGTTTCGTATTTTCGGCTTAGAAGTGAGATCCTTACACAAATCCATGATTATATGCCTTTAAACGTGTTAAATATCGTATGTAGAAAATAAAGTGTGAGTAAAATAAATACGTGTGCAAATAAAGCTGTGAGTTCTCAAAACTGTCCTTGAAGTATCTCAACTCAACCACAACCAGTTACAATCAGATTGCCCAAACTGCGCACTACGATGGATTGCAATATAAAAAAAAATCGAGATTTACTGTACTTAAAAACGTTTGAAAATGGGGAAATGTTCTAACTAAATCTATATATATATGATATAATTTGTATCATATAAATTAGAAAATGTTAATTTTACAGTGAATAAAGTGGTAGGAACTAAAATGATTTAATAAAATATATGGAAATTTCCTTTCCTTAAAATTTAATTAAAAATATTTTATTATTCATGCATTAAAAAATAAATATTAGCATCAAAAAAGGTTTAATTTTAAGAGTAGCAAATTTTAACTTAAATACATTTTTTAAGTTCGTCTTCATTAAAAAGAATATATATTTCAATTAAGTCCGATATAATTATATTAAGCAATTCTATTTTTGCAAGCATAAATATCAATTACTTTCAATTCAGTTGAATTATTTCAGTTATTTTCTTATTACGAAAAAATTGTTATTTACAAATTTAAAAAAAAAAAATTATTTGTGAAGCAGTAGAAATTAGAGTATCAAAGGTCAAAATAATTTATGCATCTTCAGATAAATAAGTTAAATAAAAAACAGTTAAAATTAAACTATTTAAATTAAAATTATTTAAAAAGTATCTTGGCAGATATTTTTTGGAAAAGACTATCACTGCTTTTCTTTGCAGTTTCCTTTATTCGTAAATCAATATCAATTCGTTAATGTCCTTAAAGATTTATCTATTTCACCAGTATTAAAAAAAAACATGCAAATCAGTTTCTTTGAAAATACTTTTTCTTTGATCTTGTGGATAAAAATTAGCCACCGAAAATTGAAAAATCCATTTTTTTTTTCCTGCTCTTGAAATTAACTTTATTGATTTTAATAAAAACTGAAGAAAGTTTTTCAAGATATTAACTTTTCTTAATAAGTTAGTTATTAAGAATAAAAAAAAATAATAACTTTATCGGAAAATTCTAAATTAAGGAATTGGATAATTTAAAGTGCTGTTACACTTTTTTAAAAGAAAATATACGATAAATTTTATTTAAAATTAAAACTAATAAAAGATTTTTTTCCTCTTTTGTATTTGTAGAAAATAAATTAATATTCATCTAGTCCTAAACATATTGATTTATAATTTTTTTTAATGTAAAGAAGAAAAAGATTAAAAATTGGATAAGAGAATATAGAGTATTTAAATATATTTTAATGAATTAATAATTTTAACTTAAAAATTAATGAATCATTTAATAAGGCCCATTTTTATTGGTTCAATAAGAAAAAAAAGGTGTTAATAAAAAATGTTAAAAAATTATGTTTATTGCAAAATTTCCTTTTGTAAATTATTTAAAAGGTTAAAAGAAACATTTTTAATTTAAAAACAAAATATTCTGTATTATTATGCTGATTGTTAATAAATTTCATAATAAAAAGGCATGTGCTTAACTAAAAGAAAAGAAAAGAGAGAAAAGAAAACAAACTTAGAAATTAATATTTTTTGTATTTTATAAGTTACAAAAATATGATCTTTATTATTTAGACCAAAGGTTCTTACGTGAGACGTGGACAGGATGAAAAGGTGTGTGAAAGTGGATGAGTGAACTGATGAAATTGAGTCACAACATATTGAAAAAGTAATTGTAATCATGTTTTCTCCTATGCATTGGCGAGAACACCCCCTGGAGCGTTCAGGAGAAATGGTCATAAACTCTCGAGACTCTCATTTGACACGAAGTACAGCACAAAAACGCACTCCCGTTGAGAAAGGTTTAGTTTGTAGTCTCTAATCCCGACAGAAAATATAATAAACGCAACCCTGCGTATGTGTTGGCCTACAGACTGGCACCTGGAGAGGAAATATCTTTCGCGCACCCTGCGCGTATTTGAGTATAGAGTTTTCTGCTTAGAAGTGAAATTCTTCAAAGAATCTATAATTATATGTCTTTAAATGTGTTACATATTTAATGTGTATGTGTGTGGTGTTTGTGTTGTGAGGTAAAAATAAAAACAAGTATTATATAAAAAGATTTTAAAGTCAATTCCTACTTTTTTTTTTCACTATATTGCAGACAGTTCTTTATAAATAATTTTCATTCATTTTTAAAGTTAGAAAAAATTATCTTTCTCTCTTACATACACACTTTCCATCTCTCTCACTAATGTATTCACATGTTTCATTTTCCATTTTGTTCCCCCTTGACTCAGACTAAAACCCAGAATGAAAAAGAATCTGAAAGAAATTTTTTTCCAGCGATCTACACGCTTCGCCACTGACGGTATTTACTCCCAAATTCATATCCTGCTAAATGTCTTATATAAGATACATTTTTTCTCCCATATAAAACTAAAATTAATTAATCAAATTTAAGTACTGAATTAATATTTGAAAAACTGTATTAACATGAAGTGTCATCCACTACAAGTTCAAAAAATGTATCTGAACTTGAGTGGATGAATAAAAGTATATTTTATGAACGATTGAAAATTTGAACAAGATATATATAGGGAGAGTGTGAGCTAATAGAAGGATAAAGCTGTGAGCTGAATAATAATGATAAAGCTGTGAGTTCTACAACCTGTGCCTCAAGTATCTCAACCCAACTCCACTCAGTTACGATTTTGTTGCCCAACCTACACACTACAAAATTAATAAATAGATTCCATTAAAAATCCATTGTCTAAAAATTGATAAATGTTTTAACTATAAAACAAATTACGATTTTAATAAAAAAATCACTAAAAAATTAAACATAATTTTTTAACTCTAACTTTCCGATAAAAAATTTATTTATTAATTTTTATTTAATATTATTTCTTTTTTAAATTTTAAAATAATTTTTGAAATTTAATATTATTTTTTAAATTAAGACCTCGGCATTTTCCACATCAAAATATCTAATGAGATACTTTATGAACCAGATATAATTAAAAAAGGAAAACTCATTGTTTTTGTTCCAGTCCTCCATAATAATTTAGATAATTTTTTAAACTTCTCGTCAATTGCTACAGATTGAGGAATAAAAAATCAAATTATATGTTTTCTTAAATAAATACATTGTTTTATTAAACTTACTTGATATTGTTGTGCGTTTATACAGCACAAATCGATAAATTTTTCTTTATCATTTCTTTTCTGAATGAAGAGAAATTTTTTTCCAAAATTATTTGTGGCTTAAAATACACTCATGTCCAAAACCAAGGAGCACTTTAGAATCACACAGAAATTGAACTCTAAAATAAAAAATTTCACCTGTAGAATTATCACACATCTTGAAGAAGAATATGCAAATTACAGGAAACCACCAGATGGCGCGGATAGTACGTCACAATGACGAGTGTAAGAGAGGGGTATATAAGGAATGAGGTGGCAAGAAGTAAAAATTGTTCACAAGCGCTTTAAAAAGCCTATCAGTGCAATAACCGCATAGTTATGACCCAAAGGAAGCATTTGGATGATTTTTACGTGGTAGAATTATCGGACGACTGGAATGTGGACGTACCCATCTGGAAGTATCCGAGGAACTTGAATCGCCCAGAGTGTCATCTCCAGGCTTTGGCAACGATTCCAAGATGATGGTAATGTGAGTAGATGTTACAGCACAGATCGCCCCCGAATTACAACGCCGAATGAGGACCGGTATTTAGCAGTTACTGCCAAAAGAAACCGACGGAGCACAGCATCACACCTGCCTCGTCAGCTCTCTTCAGCTACTGGTACGACAGTTTCAAGGCAGACCGTGTACAGACGCTTAGGGCACATTGGTCTATATGCTCGTAGGCCTGTCAGATGTGTTCCACTTTACCGCAACTCACTGTCGCCTGGGATTAACCTGGAGTAGAGAGCATGCATTGTGGACACCGCAACAGTGGTCTTGTGTGATGTTTTCCGAAGGAGTCAGGTTTAGTTTGCAATCTGATTTCGCCGGACTTTCATATGGAGATCGCCAGGTACCCGTTACCACCAGAGAACACCATTGACGATTATTAATTATTAATTACGTCAAACATATAGCATCTTTTTGCTCTTTACCTTTTTGTTTAATAAATAGACTTTACAAATAAGTCAAATTTGTTTTGCTTCTGTCTCTTTCTTTGCCTGAACTTTATTATCCTTAATTTATGGATATGAGTGTATGTTGAAATAAAACAATACCAGGTGCGCTGAATGGTTCGTAGGCTCGCATAGAAAAATTCTTTTTATAGAATTTGATTTTTATTATTCAATATAGTTGCCTTCGAGGAGCGATACAACGATTATAGCGGTCATACAATTTTTCCATTTTCTTTGCATATTTTGGGCTTCATTTTCAGAAGAGCTGGAACAGGCGACACTAGCACAATGAGGCAGAAATTTTTTCTGCACATCACAGCAGGAAATAACTACGATAGTGAGCAAGGGGAAAGGAAGCTAGCTGGGAATGTGGATCACGAGAGGAACGTTGATTGAGGCTGGAAGTCAGAACTAAAGTTTAGCTTTGTTTTAATAACTGTGGTTGCTGACTTTTTGTCCATTGCTCTTGATGGCTGCTTACCAACATTCGTGGTCATTTGACTGCAATAACCGGCTGCTCGACTTGCTTTACCTTAGCTCCGCTTCTGTTTTACTTGTTTTCCATACGAATATGAAAATGAGTATTACATGTGTATCCACAAAGCTGTGAATGTTATGACACTTGGAATATTGGGC